>UFQX01000400.1:147500-160000 GCA_900497675.1 Arapaima gigas | reverse complement strand
GACAGTCTGATAAATCAGTTTCTGTTTAAACGTCAGACTGGCAGGGCTACATCTGTAGTGGCACCAGACCTGTCAAGCTACCACAGAGATGAAAGCGCCTGACCCCTTCATCCCTATTGTTGCTTGACCAGAGACGGCTCTGTCACCACTTCTGCCATTTTGCTTTCCAAGGTGCCAGAAAGGGCAAGCGTGGCCACATTTCAGTGTTGTTTATTGATTTCTGACCCAACGCTTAATAGTTTTCCCAGTCTCCCTGAATGGCTTTTGTAAGCAATAGGGTTTGTACATCTCACCGATCAATACCTTTTATATTTACAATAAAATTGAAACAGCTTCTGTAGGGGGTGCAACCCAGCATTTGTCATCCTTCTGCTAGGGAAAACTATGTCATTATCTGAATTAAAACATTTATTTCTGATTAAGAGAGTGTCCTATCTCATTAATTTTTCCCTTTCCAATACGAGGGGAATAGAATCCTATTGATTTTTGCACTTTTTACACATCTCCACTGCTGGGAAGATAATTGAGAAGTTAGCCAGAATAAATGAAGTTTCTAGTCTAGCAGAGCACCCAATACCTTGGAAATGTGAGGTGTTTTTGTGGAGCAGGGCTTTAATTTTGTGGCAAGTGAAGATGGGGGATTGAACAAATTGGATTAAGGCTGGAGTCTGAGCAAGTATTGTGAGTCTTATCCAACAAGGAGATACAGGCCTTCTGTACATCAGTAATAAGACAGATTTCATATGGGCCCCCTACTCCAAAATCGCTGTTGCTGAAGGAAGTACAGATTACAGTGACGAAAGCCTATTAATGTTAAGTTGCTCTTAAAGCTTATTGTCGAGGAAAAAAGGAGAGACTAATCAAAGCCCAAAATAGACCTCTCAATTCACCACGACAATTTATTATTCCTTATTGAGTTAATGAGATTATGCCATTCACCACCGGTTTTGGAGTAGGAATTATTCATTCCTGCATCTAGCATAAACATGTGTACATATGAATCTTACAGGAAGAAGCTGTCTACTTGTTGTCTAGATGTTCAAAAGGAATTTATCTAAAAGTCAGTGCATTTCCTCTAGTATACAGTTAACAAAATTAAAAGTCAAGACAGTAATAAACCCAGAACATAACATTAAAAGACATGACCTTAGTATTATATATTACAGTGACATGCTCTACATAAATTTTTTTGCTTGTACTTTTCCTCTAGTTTTTCAGCAACAGTTTGATTAAGTTTTTTTTTCTGTACATACCTGATTACAAGTCAACACAGTGCTGAGAAGTTAAGTTTATGGACTCAAGCACTGGGAATGGAGTGATGAAGTCACATTGTTTGAACAAATGGACGATGGCCACACCTTAGAACCCTCAGTGCAAGGGTTATTATGTGTGTATATGGAACTCTGTACAAGAAAGGTAGTGTTGCAGTGCTAGAGTGATACCCCTTTCTGAAGACCCCCCAGGATGTAAGTGGGATTAGGGTGTCGGCCAGAGTGTCCAATGTCCACAATGAGTCAGTCATCTCAGACCAGGAAGGGTGTGGGAGGAAGTTTGAGAGGGAGTTTGTGTGGAAGTCTGTGAAGTGAGTGGCTGCCAGGGGCTGCAGTGAACCAGGCCTGACAGCCCATTAATCCAGCTGCTGAGAACCAGCGAAACAAGCAAGAGACAGTGTGTCCACAGAGGGAATGGAGAGCTTTAATGAGCTGCTGTAAGTTACTATCTGTCTGACCATTAGAGGACCATAATGCTCAATTGGTTGAGAAAATGCTTTCCATCGTATTGCAAACTGCGGTTCCAAAGAATTGTTCAGTTAAACACAAACAACAAATGTTTTTAAAGCAGAGATGGAAGCAGATTTATTAACATTACACTGCAAATATTTATTCATGAAGCCTTAAAAATTCTAATTTCATTCAAAGGCATTTCCCATTAATAACTGTGCAAGCAGTCAGATAAAACATAAACAAGTAGGTCTGAAATACCCACAAGACTGTTATACTCCATCTATTAAAAAATTATTTCAATTCTGCAAAATATGGCTAAATTACTAAATTGCTGCTCAGGATTATTTTAAATTACCTGCACTGCCGTATCTACCTGTAAAAATGTGCTGTAGAACAAGTGCTCCTTACCATAATTTTAATGAAGAAAAGCAGTGTAATACAACTTTATGATTGTTAATTTACTGAATTGGTTTTCCCAGAGCAAAAAGCAATGAACAACTTAATTTGTGGCTGCATTTTTATATGCAGAGTAATCTATTGAAGGATGCGAAAGGTTGGGTGCATTCATCAAAAACAAATCTTAACATAAATGAAAAATTACAGGATTACCAATGACCTTCCATCCAATCAGGCTTTGTAATTAGAGCCATTTATTATTTACTGAAAGACAATGGGATGCAAAGATGACCCTCCATGAAACAAAAATATTTATAAATGGGTAATAAGGGGGTAATGTTAAGGGGGGATCTATTTTGGTTGGCAGCCTGTGAAATGTTAAGCAAAGAAAAAGGCTGAAATGTGAGTCCACACAGGCACAGAGAATTTAATTCCTTCATTGTACCATAACTATGCTATAGAACAGATTTAAGTGCTGTCTGGATGTCCATTCCAGACGACTGTGGTGTGATCAGGAAAATGGCTTGGACCTTGTCTTTACAACATGATGGCTCTCTTAATGTCAAGTGAATGCTGACCCAAAGCGGAAAACTGACCCCCACATGTATGGGGGGGGTCACACAGGGGCAGCAGTCAGTGGAGTGGAGAAGGCCATGGCCTTGTAACCTGAAGGTTGCTGAATCAAGCCTCAGCAGGGGCTTTATGTTTTACACTTGTGCAAGGTACTTATCCTCAATTGTTCCAGAAAAGAAATGCAGCTCTATAAATAGAGTGACTTATAAATCCCTTCGAACAAAAGTGTTTGCTTAAAGATTTGGCAGGAAGCCATCTCTAGTTTTATTGTGATTTTGTAATAGTTCGATTTAAAATACACGTGAAATCTAATGTTAAACAATTATCGTTATATTAATTCTTTTTGTAATAATGTGTGTTCCAAGGTATCTTTCAGCTATTTGTGTGTGTTGTTAAATATTAATCTTCACAGAAATGTTGGCTACCACAACCCTACAGAAGACCACATCTTCCAGATGGAAGTCAGCCCTCATTAAAATACCTTTTTTCATTGTGTTTGTGTGTGTTTTATGAGGGTGCATCACCCAGTCTTGGCATTAGGACACACATCAGTCCCATTTTCTTGAGGTGGCTGGAAGCCTTGACATCTCAGCGGTCAGCAAATGGCTTTCCGTGGGCAGGATCACAGCTGTCCCCTTTTTGTATTCCACCCGCTGGCCCACAGCTGTCATTATTCCATGTTCATCGACAGACAACTTATAGTTGGCAAAAAACCTATCAGGTAGGCAGGACAGCAGATAATTGAGGTGATGATCGGAGCTCTTGAAAGACAATTGCTAGTGACGGAGCCAGGGGGTCCTGAGACTAGGACGAGCTGTTCCAGCAGAGCCCCACTAGTCTCTGGATCAGCACACTGAATGTGGAATAACACACTGGCGCCTGAACATCGCACCCCAGCCCACAGAAACACATTGAGCTCTGAAGGGAACTTTAATAACTGAAGCACCTCCATGAGTAGTGCCTAGCGTTACAACAGAACTATTGATCTGCTAAAAGGATGACCTGAAGTTCACATGTCCATCTGTGAAAGGAAAGCATTAAAGCTGCAAAGCATCTAAATCCCTTTTAAACTAGTTAAGGGCAAAGCAAGTGGTGAGGGGCATTTTGTAATATTGAAAAATCTGAAAAAATAAATGGATTTTGTTTTTAATGCCTACAGTACATCACTTAGTCCACAATGCTAAAAATTGTTGTTTTCTTTTTTGTTGTTCATAATACGCTGTTATTTCTTTTTTTAGGTGACATTTGTAAGTGTTTTCTAAACTGTAAAGTAATTGTTTATACTTTTCTCCTTAAATAACTACAGCTGCCCATAAATCCTCTGTGTAATATGCAGATGTAATGTATGCACTCCTCAGCTTGTCTGCTCATGAATTGCTAAAATATTTATATTTCAGAGAATGGCTTCAGCATATTGCTTATAGATCACTATTTTTGTACTTTTTTAGTATTCATACAACATGCTTTGCCTGTAAGGATTGATTTGCTGTTTGAGAATAGTACAGTATTGATAGTTCGATATACTCCTTGTCAGATTTCAGAGTGCCATGCCTTGGATTGGTGCTGTGGGAGAGGGCTGGCAGCAAAGGACAGTGGGCGCTTGACAGGATGTCTCACCCTTCAATACCTCACCTCCTTGTTAAGACTGGTGGGGGCTGGGAGGGAGGAAGGGGCACAGTGCAGTGTGACCCTGGACATGCTGGCTGGCACCGTCAGCAGGATGCCTCTGTTGTCCCACTGCTCCATAGGGGCCTGACTTCCCCCTCAAAATTCCATTGACTTGTGCGCTTAGGAGCTTAGTGGCCACTACAGGACCCACCCTACCTGGTCCGTGGTATTGACCTGAGCTGTCATCCAGGCCAACTACTGACCTCCCCAGCACCGGCCAATCTATGGTAGATCATGGGTTCAAATGATTTTTGTCCCCTCTCCCAGCCCTGTTTTCCTAGTGAGCTGATTGCTAATGACAACATTAGAAAGAGCATAATGAAGATTCCACAAACAATTTGCGCCTTGGATTTGCAAACCTAATATCTGCAGAAGTTCCAATGCTGCCAACACTTCTGGGACTCTGGTTTTTAGGAGCTAGGGAAAATTGCAGGGGCAGCTTAAAGACAACACAATTAAAACTACACCATTCATAGATCTCGAATGTCCCTCTTTGGGTTTTCCACTTAGAGCTGTTTCCAAACCAGTAATTACATTCCAAGAGAACCCAAAGACTAATGTTGTTCACATTCATTCTTCCGTGAGGATCTTGCATTGAGGCAGACTCATCTTACAGAAATATACAACAAATATTCATGTAAACAATGAAATCACCCTGAAAACAGCTAAATAAATGGCCCTCTGAAAGTTTTGCACAGTTGTATTGCTTTCAGTGTAGAAAAAGATTGTGCATTAAGGTATTTGATATTTTCTTATGAAAGGGATGAAGCATTTCTCTGGGAGTTTTCATTACAATATTTCGGTATAACCATTGTAACCTTCCAAATAACCTCAAAATGTATGCATTATCCGCAGAATCCTTTTCCATTAAGGCCATTGTAATATGTTATGGAGATATATATATATTTATATGGCAGGAAATAACATAAAAGAGAATTGGCAAAACAACTTTATAAATCAGCCCAGCAGCTGTGGAGCCCAGGTAGCAGCGCTGATGAGGAGACTGCCACACTTGTTCTGCGCACACGCCATAAGTTTGTGAGGCAAATGGGCTTGGCCCCGGCAGCCCGTGAGCAGGCGGCGTGTCCCGTCACCGTATTTAAATGGAAATCTGGGGTTAAACCATCCCAGCGGGCCTCATTCTCAATTTAGAAAACCGAAAATCTCCCATAAATCAAAAGTTACAAACAGACTTTGCGGTGTCATAACTCTTGTGATGGCTTTCTTGTTGATTGATTCCTATACACACATACTGTCTGATTACCATAATGTGTTCTTGTGGCAAAATTCAGGCACGGCCACAGAGGAAGGCAAGCCGAGCACAGGAGTAAATAACAAATGGTCATGACTCCTCCTCATCGGGAGTGATTTCAATCCAATGTTCCATCATCCTAACCGAGGAGAGCGAGTGAGAGAGAGTCTTTGGGTTTGGGCTATCAATTACAGATATGTGTGGAGGCAGACACAATCATTTCGCTGATTGTCACCAGTCCCAAGCAGTGACACGAGGAAGTGATCCATCAGTCTATTTCCTGTGACATGCGAAGAAAGATGGTAAGGGCATGCTACTCCAAGTCACACTCAGCAAGCTCTTTGACACACTCACAGAAAAGTGCTCTAATCCAGAGACACTTAAACTTTCCTGTTCAAGCATTTTTCTCTGTCCATCTACTGGATTATATGTTTTAACCTGATAGAAATTAACATTTGTTATTGATCAGTGAAGCTGAGTGCAGGGGATGCTAAACTGGTGATTTTTTTCTTATTCTGGAAGACTCCGGGCATTACATTAAAAATAATATGCAGAGGGTAGAATATCATGGCATGTACACTATAATTGTGGATTATATATAATGTACAAAATTATTGGTTCTACTGTAAGTTGACACATAACCATTGTTAATGGTCATTTCCAACTCTTTGCAGAGATATAGAAATTAGTAAATTATAACCTGTATTATCTTGGACGATGGTACTAAATACAAATACATGTATATGTCTAAATTCCATATATTTTTCATATATACTAGCTCTTTTCTCTTATATAGTGATAGCTATTTTTAAGATTAATTATAGCATATGGCTATAAGTTATACAGTACTGTATATGATTAATAATGTTCCTAGCCATGAGAGGGACAGCAAGAAGATTAAGAGATTATTTTCAGACATTTGATGAATGAGGGCTCTAGTATTTGAAAATGCAAAACAATATCTAAAAAAACATGTAACAAAAGTAACTCACTAATAGTTATAAATTACTGTAGCTATCAGTGTATTTGGCTTAAAATCATATAATAAAATGGTATGTATGTAATTAAGTTTGATACCTAACAAAACCATTTACCCTTCAATAATAGTGGGGTTACCTTAATTACCATAAAAGTCATATTTGAAACATACAACAAATCTTACTGTAGCATCAGAGTGAATTGTACTTAATGTAATATAAATACTATTGAATACATCTTTTAAATAATTTTTCTAAAGAAAGTAATCTGCCCATGATAGCACTTTAGTCCTGATAATGACAAAGAATAAACTTTTGTCGCCACCTTTGCGCTGCAGCTCTGAGCAGTGACTGTATCAATCTGTATGTGTTGGGCAGTCTGCCTAATCTGTGGGCCTTGGAGACGCAATCTGCCTGGACCTCATTGTGCACCTGACCAGCCAGACTCATTGAGGAAATGGATGTGCTGCCCTGTGTAACGTAATCACCTTCATTTGTAAACACACTCATCCATCAACAGGAGCCTGCTTATCCAAACAGATAAAGAAGGTGTATGTTCTTATAATTTGCTCATCTCTGGGAGAAGGAATAATAATCTCCCCGTGATGTACAGTTGCTCCCTCCTCTCTCTTCCTCTCTCCGTCTCGCTCCTGCGCCCGCTCTCATTCCCCAGCATTGGGAGAGACAGTCATTATGGGCTTGGTGATAGTTTATTAATGAAGGAGCCTAATTTGACACCCAGCACTGGTATAATGGATTAAAATGCAGAGGAGCCATCCATCTGTGAGGCACAAATAAGCTGCACAGTATAAATATTGTAATTCATACCTGTGATAAGAATCTTGTTACAACCGCTTGCATAGCTGATAGCTGTGTATACTTACTAAGGGGTAGTTGTTGGTAGGGGAGAGGGCACAGTTAATGTGGATGAACAGAGACTCATCACTTCTCTACCTGTGGGTCTCGCTGATGTCTGTGCAGTCAAGGCATTCCATAGCAAACACTTGGGTAGTGGGCTTCTTAGCTTCGAAACTGTCCTAACTGACTATCCCTCCTGAAGGTCAAGCTTAATAGAGAAAGCCAAGGGCATCCAGTGTCGATGCTAGGCTGAACATCCTACCTTTCAGCTCATCACAAGGGGATACATGTATCAGTCAAAGCAAACCATTATACCAACATAATATTGGTGTGTATCCCACCTGGCACAGCAAGAAACATGTATTTTTAGTAAGAAAATACTATAAATTGTCTGTTTGCACACAAGAGCACACAAACACACACACACACACACACACACACACACACACGCATATCTTAAAATTCTGCTAAAATGTGAACTGCAGTGCTACCACTTAAATGACACACCTGTATTTTTGCAAAACAGTTTTGAAAATGCAGTTTTCCCAGTTATTTTAACATGGATAGTATTTTGGGTTCTAGACAATGCAAAGTTCTCAAGGTGTCAAACAGACTAAAAAGTTAATTGTTGGTACACTGGCCTAAAAAAACCAAGCCCCAAAGCAGAAATTATATTTGGTGATTTTGAGTTCAGCATTAATAAAAAATAAGGTCAAAGGACTCTTGAAAAACTCAGAAAGAGAAAAGTCATTGGGAAATATTTCATTGTATTATAGACCTTCCAGAACATCCCTTATTAATCTCTCTGTGGTTAGAGTCTGCAGATAATGAACATTTCTTTTATAAATATGTATGCTCTGAAGTCACAACATAATAGAAGTGAAAAACAGAAAAAGCAGATTCTGAGGGATGAAGCTGAAACCCTGCAGAGAGGAATATTCTGAGCAGAAATTGGTTTAATTAATAGCACATTTTACATAATGATTACAGTGTAATTGCACCGACTAGCAGAGTGTCATTAAATATATCCCTGCTCCTTTACAACACCCTCAGGCTAAAAATAATGAGTTACATTGGAAATCACTATGCAACAGGTTCATAAATAACATTTAAGCACATGCAGGGCAAGTACTTATAAATAATAAATATTTGCCTTTTGTAATTGAACAAAAAATGACTGCCTCTTTTTATCCAAGGCACCATGCTTTGTTCTGTTATACCTGGGGAAAAGAGATTTTTCTCATTTTTTCCACCTTGTAAGTGCTGAATAATTTATTCCCTGGCTAATAGTCAACACTGTCGACTTGGGTGTTTAGGATATACCTATGTCCAGATAAATGCCATGCTGGGCAGGGAAGCGATTATTTCCTGCTTCTAGATATTTTGTTGGATGCAGTCCCTGTATACACTGCAGTAAATCACTGCCTTCCAATTACATCTTTCCATAAAACATGCCTCGTATTCAAATCAGGTCTAAAACAGAGAAGGTGCCCACCACTGTTACTGAGGGGTGAAAGTGTGAGGGTGATTAGGGTGTGTGAGGATAGAGGATGAAGACGTACTTCTTTCTTAGATCTTTTAAACAAACTTGGATTCAGTTGTGTGCATTTTCTCAAAAGACACAAAGTGCACAGTTAACTTTGTTTTAAATAAGAATTTTTGGAACTACTTTTAAGGTTTTGTTTGACATTATTTTTATTATAAAAATAATTTGCATCAAGTATATTTTAGTATGGAATATTTCAAATGATACAGATTTTTTCCTTGTAGTTACTGATTGTGCAAAATGTTTCCTTATTTTTAAGCCAGAATGTCAATCACAAAAAAACTTTTAACAAGAACTGAAAATTTTCAATATTTGTTTCATTCTAGTATTTCAAAAGAAACCAAACACAAAAAAGCATTCAAAATATACTGTAATGCATGTATTCACAAACCACCAAAGAAACTTGTGTAAGATTTATTGCATAGTTATGATTCTGTTTGCCTTCTCTTCTTGAGAGGTAACTATTTTGTTTTTTTCTGACAATACCTAACATATACAGGGATCTAAACAAAAGGTAAAATTAATAACAAAATATGATATAATCTATTCTATATGTTTCTAAAAAGCAAAAAAATAAAATAATAAAGGAAAACATTTAAGAGTTTCATTTCTGGATCAGAAATAAAATGCAGATTGTTAAAATGTCCAGGCCACATTCCCCACAGTTTACCTCAAGATTCAAAAGATTTAAAAAAATGTAACTATAATTCTGGGTTTTGGTCTGACCTCGGTGCTACGTTTGGAGCGAGGCTGCCTCCACCCCCCACACCCACCAAGCCAGCACGTTGATAAATGTCTGCCGTCACATCATCACACATGCAGATTCCCAAATGCGATTCACTTTTGATCAGCGCCCTTGTGCAGCAGTGGATGAAAACACCTAGGTCTCTCCTCGGCAGCCTGCCTGGCGGCGTATTAAAGCCCCCCACTACCATCGATGGATCGCGTCTGCACGCGGTGCATCAATAACCAGAAAAAACACTAAGAGGCCTTGTCAAGGATCAGAGTTGTCACACTCACAGGCAAATGATTTCACTTGGCACTCATCTGAGGTGCAATCAGCCCATAATCTAGGTATACATCACACTGTGATGCACAGGTTTCCTTCTCCTCCACTTTCATTTTCAGGAGCAGTGATCACAGCGAAGGTGCTCAACCCTGCTGAAATGTATAAATAATTTTCATTCAAACATATTAACAGTCAAAATATGGGAATTCATCACAGCAGTGTAACGGCTTCTTAAGAAGCAATCAGGACTTTGCGGCGTGTTCTTTGTCTTCACGCAGATGAAAGACAAGGCGCAGATTGCCTGTACCCCCCTCGTTTACATAATGGTCTCTCTGTCGTTGCCTTAAAACTTTCTCTCAGACCCATTAGGTTTACTGAGCCAGGATCCGTAGTCTCATCTCATACCTCCCTGGAAAGGGTAATCTGGAATGGAGCTTAAAGACCTTATTATTAAAGCAGACATTTGAAGCTCCATTTATCTTTGTGCAAGACACATTTGTGTTTCATGAACAGAATATGTTCTGCTGTCTCAAGGGGCCAAAACCTTGTGGTTTTAGCACAGTCAAAGGGCAGGGCAGAAGCCAGCACCTGTGCAGGGTTGTTTAGCATCCAATTAAAATAGCATACCAAACACAGAATCTGTGCACTGAGTCTGTTTAGTCAGTTGACCCTTTCATGTCTTTTGACGAAATGGAAAGGAAGCGCAGGGGCTGCACCAAGATGTGATGGGTGTGGAGGGCATTTAAATGCACACCCAGAAACACAGAAGTAAGATTCATATCTAAATGAGCACCTCAGCTGCCTGCCCACAGTGTAATGAATCCCATTGCTTTGCTGTCGGTGTGTGTCATAGAGTCTGTGCGCTCGTATGAAGATGTAAAACGGCACCACCAACCGTCCAACCATCTTATTAAAGCAGACCAAATATCCTTTTTTACCCAGAGGATAGAGAAGTGTTAGCAGTATTCATAGGGGGGAAAATTAAGGCCATTTGAGCCTGGAAGTCATCCAAGCTTGTCAAGACATGGGCTGTGGTTTTATGTCACATCGTTTATCTGCAGTTTATATTTTCTATGACCGCATTGTCTTCTTCAAGAACCTTTTAAAAACACAAATGCTGTGAAAAAAACCCACTTTCTTATCCAAAACCTTAGGAATGCAAATGTTTTCATAAGTGTGTTGCCATCATAATGATGCACATACATACTTTGAGACCATGAGTTTTATTTCACTTTAAATACCTTGTATTTTTAATAAAGTGCGGTACGTTGGGTCGCTTTGAATAAAAATCATACCCTTGAAAAAGGGCTATAATGGAATGTTCAGGATAAATGACAAAACTGTACGGAAGGGTGCCTGCTTCAGCTGCAATGGAAAACAGTGAAGTGGAGGGATACTTACGGATCATGGCCCCTTTTATTACAGTTTAAGAAGTGCTTTGCTTTCCATTTTTCACCCACCTTTAAATGGTAAAACAAAAACTTTGCTCTCAAGTTCTATAATAAAAAGAATAATAATGGTGTTTCGCCCAAGCCCTGATCACTTATTGCGATTAATGATTTGGATCTCTAAAGAAAGTGTCAGGCTGCCTGAAGGTACGAGTAAGGAGCTGAGACTTACGTAGTGAAAGTGGGAAAATCAGGGTCTCACTGCTATTTTGCCCCTGCTGCACGGCTTCTGTAACATGAAACACGCACACTGATGTGCTACAAAAAAAGCTTATCTGTGAGGGTGTGAGAAAGCTTTGGAAGCATTTATTAAATTGCAAATAAGGACATTAAACTGAAAAAACTCAACTCCTGTCATATTAGTTTACTTTTTCTGGCTAGGACTCCCAATTTGAGGGCACAGAAATTATAGCTCAGCAAAGTGCAGTGGCAAAACCCTTGAGATTCATAGACAGTATAAATGATAGAGTCTGATCCAGGAATGCTGCTACCAGGGCAATAACAGGCAGAGAGGGTCACAATAAAGTTTAGTTTAACGACAAGAACAAATAACTTTAACATTCGGCTCGGGTGCTGAACCCTGAGCCAGGGCTCTTGTCGGATACATCAACGGCCAACTAGCCGTGACTGCCGGGCGATTGGGTGCATGGCACTGTACCGTCATACAAGCTAGCCTTGTGGCAGGTGTCCATTTTATAGAGTTATTCAGTCGGAAATGTGGTGCGTTCTGCTGTGTGGAGAGGCCTACATTATTGTTACTGTGGACACTGACATCTCGCAGGCCCTTGTGGGCCTGCAGCCTTGGTTCTGAGCAGTCACCTCTGCTACTGCTGCTTGAGGGTCTCAGCACTAATGGCGCAGCTTTCCCATTGCAGGCTGGATGCCGTCCCAGCGTCCGAAACAAATTCCCTGTTAATTGTTAATTAGGCAGCTGCAGAAAAACGATGGCCAGCTGTCAACTTGCCTGAGTCCATACCTACAGTGTACCTGTTAGACTTGCTTCCTGTGCAGCACCCTGGGCCCAGGCATTTCTCTCAACTTGCATCAAT
>UFQX01000400.1:0-142500 GCA_900497675.1 Arapaima gigas | reverse complement strand
TGAAGAATTTACATTTAATTACTTTACTACAAAAATGCACCAACATACTTTACACACGGCAAATTATATTTAATAATACAATTTCCAAATGCACATTTTTAAAAATACTAAATTATTTGTTCTTTGATATATAGCAGTCTTAAGTAATCAGCAGGAAGGGATGATGCTGGCATGGACAAAACATGGATCAATAAAAATTTTGACATACAAGATGAAGAGGACAACCTCTGTAAAAGTATATTCTTTAAACTACATTAATGGGGGGATATCATGGGACTTAAACCAGAAATTATTATTTTGCTAACATTCAACCTAAAGCAAGGTACACTTCTACACAGTTTTCTTAAGAGTATTACAGGAGGCTCTGTCTTCAGGCTTGAATTAACAGTCCTCATTTCACAAGGCTGTGTACCACTTTTGGTTTACAGAAATACATCTACTCTGTTACCCACATCCCTACGCTACTGCTGTAGTATCCATCTTAGCCCAAAACAGAAATAAGGAGTGGAATAAAGGTTGTTTCCACATACCAGAAACCTGGAATCCTGGAGACAGTGTATTTCTGCACCTAAAGAACACTTCAGTGTACCTCAAATTTCAAAAAATGCACTTAGATTATTGGGAGTCAGAATTTATAAATATGAGCAGGTTCATTTGCATCAAAGTCCATTAAACAAATTGTAAAACATCATTTGTAAAATATTCTACTTAACATATTTTTCACTGTTTCAGAAGTGCATTTCTGCATTTGTAAAATTGAAATTGGCACATTGCAACAGAAGGCTCAGTATGACATGATGAGTCACCCGTCCATGTGGTATTACTGTAGTCTTGTGGCTGTACATGAGAAGATGGAGACAAATGCCTGTAGTTTACAGAGGACATTCTTAGTCCACTGAACCACTACAGAGTTTTTACAGCTTCTATGTGCTTGAAATCATTACAGTTCAATTAAGGATTTCAAAAAGTTTAGCTGTCATTATGTACGTTAATACAGTGTTTTAAATTACAATCTCAGTGTCTGTCATTTTAATCAAAATAACTGAATGCACATGACCTGCCCTTCACAGTACAGAAGCAGAGAAAATGCTGTATTATAGCTGTACTCTGTTAAGGTACTTTAGATTTTTATCACTATGTGATGTAGTGGAGAATAGCTTTTGGTAAAAGGGACCTGCACTGAGACTTCACTGAACGCAGGGTACCTGAAACCCTAGATAAATAAATCTGTCTGGCTGGGAATTTAAATAACTTTTACAGTTTTCATCTGTGTCTATTTGTTTCAGAGAAGATTTATACCCCTGCTCTGGACCTGCATGTTTTTATCTGTTCTGTCTGTAGATTAAAAGTGGATCAGCATAGGGAAGGCTCCATCTGACTGCCATAATCCACAATTGGAGATGATCTTGTCTTCTAAAAAATTGTTGCATGGCAACACTAGGAGAGCAGGCATCTTGCCAATCAGTGTCCTACAGTAAGGAAGTGCTCTGCATATGGCTAGAGGGTAATCGGTGGATATCAAGCACAAGTACGCTCACACCAGTGCTGCTATAATCCAGGTGCAATTCCTATAACAAGGAATTAAGCATTTTTTTACATTGCTGCCTGCACTTTGATTGATGTTAAAAGTTCGGAAAATAAAGCCTAACTGGCTAATGCCTGAGCTCCTTTCCTGCGGCTGGCTGTCCCCTCAGAGAGTGGGCCGCTCTATTGAAACTGGCAGCTCGCATTTTCAGTTGCGGCAGCCTCTGTCATCTTGGCCAGGATGCACGCGCCTGCCACTTCACACGAGAGCTGGCGCTGAAAGACACATGTACTCAGAATCAGGGAATCAATAGAACACTTAATGAACAATTAGGAGAACAGCTGTAGGCCTGTCAGAGGCCCATCTGTACATAGCTCAGAGAGAGGGGAGCCGGTGTGGACAGGGGGCCCTCAATACTGAACCCATTGCTTCGGGGCACCCCCCCTAACAATGGGGGCTATTTATCCCACATGGTCTCTTGCACACTCTTCCTCTGTACTGTAGAAAGCACCTATAAAAATATGGAAATGGCTTAAGCCAATCCGTCAGGCCGATGTCACATAAGTGGATGGAGAAACTTGACAGATTCTGACATTTAATTTAACAACACAAAATGCAAAGGTTTCCTCTTGAGCAGATGGTTACCCTGTATATTACTCAAAGTAATAAATACTCACTATATTAAATAGTGATTACACAAATGAGGTTGTGTCCTAACAGAAATGTTCTGAGCAGGCAGATCAAATCAATATTATTTGCTGCGAGTGAAGTTACTTCAAATATATTTTTGATGCTCAAAAATCTATTGTACAAAGATGAGAAATGATCTCATTTCTCTTTGGATAACTCAGAAGTACAACCATTCACATGGAGAAACAGTCAACTCTGTTACAATGGTGTTAGATAAGTGTAACCTGCAGACATTTACGTATGGATTACTGTGCCATGACTGGCACATATTATGGTTAATTAAGTACAAGTATTTGTACCCCCAAAATGGAACTCGCTGTAATTGACCACAGACATTCAGTCTTGCTTTATTAAAACTTCATTTAAAGAAGAACAACCTAGGTGAAGTGAAGACTCCAGATATAATGGATTAGATATGAATGCATTATGCATTTCATACCAGAGGAGGGAAGCTGAAACCTGCTTAAAAATATATTTTTAGTGCTGAATATTAATGTGCTCATACAGGCCACTGAATCATTTTAAATGTTCTTTTTTAGTATTTTAGGTATGTATGATAAAAAAGACCTATATTTCAAGTGCACATATGATTTGGAGTTGAAAGTTAATAGATAAAATTAACTTGTCTCTCAGACTGTGCTTAGAATACATTTAATTTGCTGTGTCTTTGTATGTCTTCACTCGGTATGATCAGACACTTCTTGCACTTCTGAATCATAACTTTTTTAATGTGAAATGAATTGGAGGCACTGCATTATGTGCAAATAAGTTATATTTAAGCCGGCACTGTACAGATGACATTTTAGAACTCATCTACCAGCATTTCTCACCGACCTCCACACCATTGTCTGCACCTTTTTATTTAATACATTTAATATTTGCCTTCGATGACAATCACCTCAGACCAAAGCGTTAAAAAAACTAAATAATTATCATATGTAAAAATTTTTACAATTCTAATTTCTCGATATTAAAAAGGTTATATTGTAACATCAGGTTGACTTGTTAATGCAGGTACTGATTAAGTTGATTCACTGTGGCAATTACTGTCGAATCCCATTTAATTACTCTGGGTTTTATTGCGGCTTCGTTACAAAGCCAGCAGTAATGGATTGGCGCCCTAAGGAAAAGGGGGTTGCAGGGAGTGTCACGTGGTGCAGCTTGACTGTGGGAAAGATGTGGCAGAGTTTGCTGAATGGACAGAGATGTAGCGCATGCAGGAGGAGGAAACCTCAATGGTGGCGACACACAATGGACTGCTGTATCATTGCAACAGGGTTGAGTATTATTGCGTTGTTCACATTTAATGGAGCTTCTTCTCTGCAAAGAGAATAGAAGTTGGCAGCAAAACACTAGGGAATATATTTTGCTGTAAAGGAAACATTGGTCTCTGGTTTTTTGGTTGGTAGAAAATGACAGGCCACCAAATGACCAAGTGTGCTCACAAGGCAGTGAACTTTAGTGATACCTCCAGGGAACAATCTTCTAGTCCCGTAATCACTGATTCCAGGATAGGCTCTGGGTGCCATGACTCTGACTAGGACAAGTGGTCAAGGATGATGGGTGGATGGATGCTGGATTTACATACAGGCAAGTATATTAAATATTCCTCAGAAAAGGTGCATCAGAATTTGTCACAAGCTCATACAAAGAGCATTTAATATTGTGGTTCATGTAAATAATGACCTTAAAAGGAAATAAAACCACTATGAGAGGAATGCAGTAGACATGCGAGATATATTTTTTTCATGTCTAAACAGATGTATTTAGCTGCTGACAGTGATGCAGACATCATGTTTCAAAATGTGTTACCTGTTGACAAATATAGAATGGAGTGACTGCAGTACCAGGTGTAAACTCACTCTGCTTCATGAGCCAACGGAAGCTCTCATCTCATACTGCTGACCAGCTGCTTTTGAAATCACCTCCCATATCTTAAATCCATTAAGACACTGTGGGAAACTCTGATGTGAACTACTCTGGCTGGAAACCATGAGTGTGTGAGTGAAAATGGTCACTGTTTTCATGCTTCATACAGAGCCAGGTTTGCTTCCAACACTATATAACTTCTGTGCTCATCAGTGGTATTGTCCATGTCATCATGTGCTGTGCAAATGAAACAGAAAATGGGAGATAAGACCAAAGCTGCACTGACTAAGTCTTTCTTATATAAACGGCATCCTGGAAATCAGTAACCTTATCATTATTTTTTTCTGTCAGTTGGTGCAATCTCCCTTTAAAAACACAATGAACAGTTCTTCCTCATCCTCATCCATAGGTGGAAAATTCCTGTTCAGTACATTTGTTCAGAACGTCACACTATTGAGGCAAGGCAAACATGAAAACTACAGTATAAAGCTATTATCCAGGACAGCACAGCTGTGGTCCGAACACTTGTGTGCGCTTCCAAAATCCCTGCACAAGACAGCCATGCTGCAATGCATGTCACAAACCATTTCCTCCGGGATGAGAAGAAAAAATCTTTATTGAGCGGTTAATAGCTCCAGACTGGACAGAATGATGCCTCTCATAGATTCCCTTTTAACTAAGGAATTTGCTCAGTGGCATAGATTAGATTTTCAGGAATCTGCAATGTCAATGACACTATTGGCAGCTGTGTTAACAGGGATGGGGCAGGCTTTGTACAGCAGCGCCGTTATTACATTTCCCCAGAGACCATGACTCATTAATCAAATATTCATACATCCCTGTAAATACATGGCGAACACAGCATCCTCTCACAAGCCCAGTGCCCCCAGCACAAGCAGGCTTTCATGTAAATCTGACAAAAATCCCCCCGACCGGGCAGGATTGTCGCGCATTCTTAATGTGCCGTGCACTCTCCGCTTGCCTGTTTCCTAAAAACAGACCCACATGAATTTACTGATCATAGGCAAAGTGCTGAAAAAACACTAAATGATTCCATTATACCCCTGCTAGTTTCTTGTTCTCAATGCTTGGGGTTCCGAGAGAGGGGAAACAGACAAGCGATTCTTCCTCTCTGTCCCCCTCCCACCCATCAACTTTTTCACAAATGGTTTCCTAATCCTAGGCCATGCTCCTATTAATACAAGAATTTGGATTTAACATGAAAACAACCAAGCAATGCTCAGTCAGTGCTGTAGCGGCAAAATTAAGCATGACAACATTGTATTCTGCACAAGGATATTTTCTTTTCCTCCTTTCTGGATACAATTGCCTGTTGTGTTACATAGTAACATTTTTCTGTGTCTGTGTAATGGAGTGTAGAAATGGTTAGTACGTATGATTAATTTCAATTTAGTCCATTTGACCAAACCTGGAAAGTCTTATGTAGATTTAAACCTTTTGCTGTAGTCTGAACCTCAATACAAAACCAATGGCTTGATTTTAAAAAGTAAAATATTACATGCTCAAGCAGAACCTGCAAAAAACAGCATAATATTAATAAACTAAAATTTTGTGGTTTTCTTTCTGTAACCCAATATGACCCCCCCCCCCAAATCCACAGTATGCACTTAAAATGAATGCTTTAAAAAGAAGGGTTTGGCTTGTATAAGAAACAAAGTGATGTCTTAATTCTTTGTGTTTTTCTGTTTTCTGCAAAATTGAAGCATTTGCAATGTTACCATTGAAAGTGTATTACTAAAGAGGAAAATTTGCATTAGATTACATGTACACCTGTCAATAAATGCAGTGTTTTGAAATTGGGACTATGGTTTCTGTCGTTTTTATAAATCTTTGCAAGAAAAGCACTGTTTTTAATTTAACATATCTTGAAAACTTCCAAACTAAATCCATATTCCTAATTGTGGAAATACTACAGTTTAACTCACATTAAATTAGTTCTTTAAGTAAAATTAAATATGTCATAAATGTTATACAATGTCATAAATGTTACCTATTTATCAGAATCTATTTTTGAGGGAAGACTAATTGTAAATACCTGCTACTTGGCTAAACAGTTTGAAGTATTTTGGTAAGACTTAATTCAGTCTTTACCTAATTGCTGGTTGCTCTCAGGTGTTAATGTAACAGTTTTCTGTTTAAACCTGTAAAAAAATTACAGTAAATTCCTTGAAGTGTTTTCTTGCATTAACAAATGCAAATCATTTTCTGGTTTTATGTTATTCCTTTATTTGGTGAAAACATCTCATTCTCCTGCAGTACTGAAGACAGACACATTGTTTTCTTCATCGCACTGCGAAGGTCAACTGTGTACCACTGCTTTATGTGCATGTTTTCTAATACAAACAGAGACAGAAACAGTAACTGCACAGACCCCCTTCTTCTGTGTAGAAGTGAAAGGTTTCTGAAAGTTCAGAACTCAAGAGTTACAGTACATGTTTAGCCTGGCCTGCATCTCTGGTTTAGCTCAAAGTCAAATGCTTGTGATCTTACAGCAGCACAAAGTCTCCTGTGGAAGCCCCAGCTCTCCTGGACTCCCTCAGATATGGCTGCTCCTTCCTCTCTTGCGCTGGAGGAGAAGAAAGGTCATAGTCTCGGCCATGACCTTTCATGAAGGTGAATGCAGGGTATTTCTCTTTTGCTGATGGACGCAGCACCTGACACACATATAACATAGAACAAACACTAAATAATTTGTTTTCCTAAGTTTTACATTCAAGTTTCTTAAACATATTTCAAAATGGTAGAAAACATTGAAAGAGAAGTATGGGGTTCTTCTGCAAATACACCATTTTATACAGAATGCAAATTTGTCTATATACAATTAAAACATGACATGACTAAGTTATTGACATAGATGACAAAGATATTGTATTCAAGCTGAAAACAGAAATAATTAAAATAATATTATGTCTGTAGTCAGTGCTTTGTCTATAATGAACACACAATAGCAAGCAAATGCAATTTTTTGAGTTTTGGATTTACAGATAAATAGTGCCACCAGCTGCTCAAACCCTTTAATTGCAAGCTACAGTACATACAGTTGGAAAAAAATTTGTGAACCTTTTGCAATTACCCGGATTTCTGCATTATTTGTTCAGAAAATGTGGTCTGATCTTCATCAAAGTCACAATAATAGACAAACACAAGCTGCTCAATGCAATGACAAACAACTTTTTGTACTTCTTGTCAATACTGAACACATCATTTAAAGCAATCACAGTCTAGGTTCAAAAAAGTATGCAAACCTCTGGGGTACTGACTTCTACAAAAGCTAACTAGAGTCAGAGGTTACAATCAATGAGATGAGAGTGGAGGTGTGGGTACCCTATAAAAAAGACAAAGTCTTTTGACAAAGTCGCTCTTCTCAAGAAAGATCTGTTTGTGTGCACCATACTTCGATCTGTACAACTTTCAGAGGACCTTAGAAGAAGAATTGTAAAGATGTATAAAGCTGGAAAAGGCTACAAAAACATTTCTAAAGACCTGAGTGTTCTTCAGTCCACAGTAAGACAAACTGTCTACAAATAGAACAAATTCAGTACTGTTGCTGCTCTCAGCAGGAGTGGGCATCCTGCATCACATCAAAAGCACAACATGAAATTCTGAAGGATGTGAATGGAAGGACACCATGGGGGAAATCACTGTTCTCTGAAAAAACATTGCTGTGCATTCTCAAGTTTGCAAAAGGCCACCTGAATGTTCCCCAATGGTTCTGGGACAAATTCGAAATGCACCTCGCTATGTTGTGAGGGAAAAGGGTGGGCACTACACATCCGTAACAAAGCCTCATCCCAACTGTGAAGCATTGTGGAGGGAACATGATGGTTTGAGCCTACATTACTGCCTCAGGGCCTAGATAGCTTGCAATCATTGAGAGAACAAAGAACTCAAAATTGTATCAAAAAATGACTGTTAGGACAGCAGTCTCTCACCTGAAGCTTAATGGAAGTTGCATAATACAACAAGACAAAGATCCAGAAAACAAGAGTAAATCAACATTAGAATGGTTTAAAAAGAAGAAAATTTATGTTTTGGAATGGCTAAGTCACAAGTCAAGACATTAACCCAATTTAAGATGCTGTGACATGACTTGAAAAGGGTTGTTCATGTAAGGTATCCCAGAAACATTGATGAACTGAAAGTTTTTTAGGGAAGAATGGTCTAAAATTCCTCCTCACCGTTGTGCAAGTCTGATCAGCAACTATAATAACTTTGGTATAAGTTACTATAACTAAGAGGTTGTACTAGTTATTAAACACATGTATTCACAAACTTTTTCATTCCAGGACTGTGAATAATTAAGCAATGTGTTCAATAAAGACATGAAAAGTATAATTGTTTGTGTTATTAGTTTAGGCAGCCTGTGTTTGTCTATGAGTGTTACTTAGATCAAGATCAGACTATATTTCATGAGTAATTAATGCAGAAGACCAGGTACTTGCAACAGGTTCATAAACTTTTTCTTGCTTTTCCTTCTTTGTGTTGCAAATTTTACCATGGTCATCCTTTACATCTTTTATTTTACCAACCTTTGACAGTTCTTCACTAATCTGTTCATAGTCCTTAACATTTCGAGAATAAAACCCAATAGTGCAGCTTGGATCCATTTTGTTGAAAGGCATCTTCTTTGGAGATGGACAGTGGAAAGTCTACAGAGTGAAAGAATTACCAAACTCAGAAGGCAACTGTTTGTCTATTTAAATGCATAGGGCATTATGGTGGTTGCTATTCCAAAGTGTTACAACATTTTAATTTATAAACAAGCAAAGCTTAACAAGGAAAGGTCAAATAGAGTAAGGATTTATCCTGTGCACAGTCAACAATTTAACTCTTCATGTATTACAGATGATTACACCTTACACGCTTGAACTTTAACATACGAGTCATTGTGATAAATTTCATTATTATAAGAACGTAATACATATGAATTCAACATAAACCTTACTTGTCAAAAAACATATATGCAGTCTTTATTTGGTAATTGATTGTAGGCTCATGTAAATTCATAATCTCAAGTACTAACAGAAACTATTAAATTTGCATTACCAAAAATGTGGTCAGCTCTTTGTAATTTCACATTACCTCTAGTGGGAAATTGGTTGTGCTGACATCCACAAAAGACTGACAGTAATGAGGGTCCATGTAAATCAAGCTGTCATCTACAAGGACAAAACAAAAGACAAGTTATTCAAAAACACCTTATTATTAGAATGTATACCTTCCAATTTCTATGCAAAATAGTTCAAAGTCACTAGCTTCTTTTAGGCTTCCTAGTCAAATGTGCATCTTATGGATTTTTTCTTCCTACAAGGATTGATTAAATTCAGCATATGGTTATATATGGTTGTACTGCCACATTTTTTATTCTGCACAAGGGCTGTCATTTAATTTTTGTGAGGGGAAAATTACTTTTACAAACACGCAATTATAATCCACAATTTGCATATGATAAATGCCAGCTGGATCTCTGATCTGGCAGGGAGAATGTATTGCTTGTCATTTAGACATCATCTAACACTGTATTTCAAATTGGTAAAATGTAAATTCGTAAATATTGACTGCCAACATGTACAACTGAAGGTTCCTCTGGCTTATGAAGGTGATGGAGAGTGGCCCACTTTGGTGGAGAAAAAAATTATGCATACCACTTATGGAAATCAATTACTCCCACAACTTGGGGGGCCCAGTTGTGATGAATGGGCTGGCTTTGATGGGTCAGAAGAAGTGAAATAAGTGCCTATTTCCAATGGCACCGATTCCCAAACATGCATGTATTAACTTGCTATGTCTCTTTATGCAAAAGGGAAATTATGCACAAAATTATCAGTGTTCCCCCTGACTAACCTTGAAATCCGACAAAGTAGTAGGCCTGCTTGGGCTTCCCTCCTATGACACCTATGCAGTATTCAAGACTTAAAATACCCTGAAAATAAAGCAAAAAGATGAAAAATAACATATACACAATGTACAAGCACCTGTAACACAGGAAATCAGATAAAGCCCTTAGAACACACACCAAAAAGGATAACCCAAAATTATTTAGTATTTGCATTACTGAATTTGATACTTTAATATAACTAGGCTCAAGAAGTACCATATATTATGGACGCAGAGGAAAAATGCAACTGGGCTATAGTACAGTATATTATAGTTTATTAGAATATCAATCTTTTCTAAATAATAGACATTGGATTATATAAGTAAAACAATTCAAACAATCCAGCTAAAATGTATGAGGTCATACAGGTGCTCACCTTGACAAAATTAAAGTACTCAACATTGGTCTTTTCCCCACCCAGCCTGATGGGGATAAGAATGACAACAGCTCGGCAGTTTCTGTGATCTGCAGTGCCGGAGCATGAAGGTTGTTCCCCATGACTATCAATGACATCACCACTGTAAACTAGGAGATGCCAATAGAGAAACAGAAAGCTGTTAATGAGCAAATGACCCTCAGAGAACTAACTGACAGCATTAAGGAGACTTCTTTTGTCACACTGGTTCGTCTTCAGTAGCAAAATATTACAATTTTTACCTGCATTTGAAGCAACAGCTTGTAAACAGAGTCACTTCTACAATAAATAAGCACATCAGGATACAAAATGTCACCATTAAAGTGTTTTATTGCACACACTGGTGGCAATACAATCTATTTACCCTTAAGGTCTAACAGTCTACTGTAAGTAGACAAATGCACCTGTTATGACAGTATAGCATGTGGTTCCTGGTTTTTAAATTAAATAGTAAATAATACAGTCTCCTCCATGGACACAGGGAGAAGCCCCAGTGCCTCTGCAGAGAGCATCTTTGCTCATATTTTCATTATGAAACCGCAATCGTTGTACAACCTCAGATCTGTCATCTTTATCACCCTGTTGCAACAACCATTCCCTAGTGCTACAGGAGCCTGGGCCTGTGACTCTTATCGAGCCTTGAGTGGACAATCAGAAGAGAAGAGACATCGCTCTTCTGCTCATATTGAGAAGAATGACTTTAATCAAAACTCAGCCATGAGAAGATGCCATCCGTCCTGTGTTCGGGTCTTGCAATGCCTTGCTCCATGTCTCTGTCTGGTTGGCAGTGAGAGGTCAAGCTGGGCACGGTGCCCAGACTCGCTGCTGCAAGAAACTCATTTTTCATACCTGTGCAGTCTTGAGCAACGTAAACGGTTATGCCTCGCAATTCAGGGTCTGTTGCCTCCTCAACAGCTTTTCTAAGGGAGAGAAAGGCCTGCATTCAAACTTCCTCATATCGTACTTACTAGCTGAAATCAAATGAAATGATGTGAATATGTGAAAAAAACAGGAAGAGTTGTTCCTGGCAAATTTTTGGCCCTTAAAATGACCTAAAACAAGTTACTGGACTAACCTCTCCCTTAATGTAATGAATCATATTTATCACATTTAAGGCTGTGCTGTTTAGTGTGATACTCCCTGCTTTGATCCTTTCCGTTTTAATCAAGTCAATAAACACTATACAGGCATTTCCTCCAAAGTTAATTTTCTCATATAAAACTGATGTTAAACAACAATATAAGACAGCAAACTATTTATATTATATTCTTCAATGTTGTTTTCCTTTTGTGTAGGTGTAATACTGAGACAAGCATTGCAGAATAAATGTTTTCTATTATTATATGTACTAAATGTCAACAGGGTGAAACAGACAACCAACTTCTGTGCTCTATCACCAGCTGGGAATGAGAGGCAGTACCTACCTCAAGATGTGAGCAGCTACTGCAGGACCAAACCAGTCCCCGGCCTGCTTCCCTGATGCCCGTCCGTGCTCCACCAACTTGTGCACGCTCAGCTGAGCAGAGGGGATGTCTCCAAACCAGGACACCACTCGCCGATGGTGTGCTTCACCAGGATGGGTGCTGGCCTTTGCTGGCTTGTGTCGCGGCCATGTAGCCAGCCAGGCACCTGGTTGGTTCTGTCTTTCTCCTGGGATTGAGGACTCTAAAGAGGCCACCAGCTTCCTGGCAGCATTACTAGTCCATGTTTCTGTGTCCAGAGTCTGAAGACTCAAGGCCTCTGTCCACGTCCACTCTAAGAAACACCATTTAATAAAGTTACAACACGGTTTAGATTTAAATTTAGACTTCTATATTTAACATTTCTAAATGTTATACGCAATCATTTTAAAGCATGTCAAAAACCGTAACAATAAATGTTTAAATAAAACTCCTGGAACATAATTCATTATATTACCACAATGCCTACATTGACTTTGAATCTCATTTTGTAATCCAAAAAATTTGAACTATTTACAAATCACAGCATTAATTAGAAATTACTTCTAATTTTCTTGTTCTTCAATCTGAATCTACCAATCATTATATTCTGTACTATACGGAAAAATAACCAAAGACTTAATACAAAGATGCTCCTACATTTATTTTCATGTCACTAAACAGATAATTACAAGGCTGTACTTTATAACAACTTGCAAGCAAGAAACTGTACATTTTCGACACAAAAAATCTAAATACAGTATGTTCAGTATTCCATTTTTACAGCACTTTGCCCTTGCAAATACAGTGGACACCTTTCAACAGGCAGTGGGCATAGCTAGAGCTGTAAAAATGGCAGGACTTGGCCAGAGGGTTCCTTTATACAAAAAAAGATTTCTTATACAATGTACTTCACATTCAACATTAGAAAAAATATTGTTTTCCAAATGACTACATAAACCCTGTTGCAATTTAGCAGCCAAAAGGTTATCAGAGGTGTTCATCTGTTTAAACAGAAAACATACTTTTAGTAACCAGGTCAATCATCAGTGTCCTCAAAACAATCTCCATAAGAAAAATAGAAATCTACAATACAGCTCACAAGAATGCAAACAGGACTGAAAAAAGTAAGTACATATTATGAACTTTTTTGTCATTGTGGAGTGTTGTATAAAAACAATACATACAAGTGCTGCAAAACTGAAGTAATGAATATATTGCAATTCGTCTTATTATTATCACACAAGAGGGAATCTTCACTGTAAATTAATTTGAAAAAAGCCATCATGTGTTTCCACATTTACTTTTACTTTTAATTACATTTACTTGTAATTTTAACTTTACAATTATTTTTCGTACTTATTTTACTACAGGTATCTAAGCTGAATCTGCTTAGTCTCAGTGTATCCACAGTGGCTCCCCCTGCTTAGGATCATAAATGCAACCATGAGCTGGTTTGTTACTTACAAAGTTCATTTATTTGAATGTGACACAGAATGGGGCCAGATGCTCATTATTAATTCAGTATGCATCAACAAATGTAATGTACAGTGGCAAAAAGAATGGTATTAGACTAAGTGACTGTACATTGAGAATCACATCAGCATCTGTATCTCTGTATTGGATAAAGGCAATTTTGTATACTCTGCATTGTGCATTACTTTGAAGAACGTGTCTACTAAATGGATACATGTAATGGAAAGGTCAGCAACATGAGAACTCTGTGTGGAAGGAGGCAACAGTGTTGCTTTTCAGATGGGAATACAGTGGAACAGCACTCACTCTCTCCTACTGAGCAACTCACAGAGATCTGGCTAGCAAACAACCCATTTCTCTGGTGAGCCAGGACTCCTCATGCATGAGCCTGCACATTCTGAGTCCCCTGGCAACCCTATTTATGACAGACTGTAAATAAGAAATCCCAATAAAGAACGAGACCAGAGCTAGAGCAGGGTGTTGAAAAACTTTAGGCAAATTCACAATCACTGATCTGTCACTGAATCAGATAAAGCATTGGCACACTATTAGAACTGGTTTGCTAATTCTGTTTAAGAAAAAATACATACTAAATACTTTAAAAAATTACAATAAAAATATTGCTTGAAAATTTGTACTTCAGGGACCCACTGTATTGGGAACACTATGGAAAGAGTTGCAGAATGTACAAAGTGTTTCATAATGAATGTAGTAAAGGTAAATAGGTGAATGAGAAAATGATGTGCAACAGGCAATAAGGTGATCAAGATAGCTTGGTTAAAATTTCTGAAAAAATGAAAATGGAAAAAAAAGAGACAAAATTGGCAAGAAGAACCCAAATTAATGACAAAGATTAAATGTCACAAAATGCATCTTGAAACTGTAATTCTTAGACAGCAAACATGTAGAGAAAAACGGGCCATGACAGTAACCGACCTCTACCCAGGAAGTGAAGGATCAAAGCCTGAGCCAACATCATCTGCCCTGCCCTCAGGGTACAGCCCCAGCCACAGTCTGAGGTGAAGGATGAGCCTTGCAGGACTGGGAAATCTTCTCGATATGTTAGCCATATACGTGATGTAAAGTCCCTTCGAAAGGCCTCCACGTTACCAGCAATATGTTTATTGTCCAAAGCCACAGAACTGCAGCTTGCCAGTGGGTCCTCAATGTCTAAAGAAGAGCAGAAAATGCAATCAAGTATGTGATCAACAGAAAGCTTGTTAAACTGTGCTAGCAATGTGTACACAAGATAATGTTTATATATTGTATTGATCACAGCTCCAGACAAAAATTACACATAAAAACTGTAGTGTAACATAGGAACGATATTGCAGGTCAATTTACCATCAGACTTAAAGTGGTAGCATTTTCCCAGAAGGAAGACAGGAGAATTTCGACTGAAATAAGTCTTTGATTTGAGAAGCCAGCCTGAAAAAAAATATACAACTGCTTAACACTGCGTAACAGTATATACTCTGTGCTGGTGTGTTTAAATTAGTTACATCCAGAGAAGCTGTCTAGACACTTCACTGAAGAGGAAATGAGCTCTGGAATGACAGAAACATTTGACTTTGATGGTGATCTTATCATCACACAATGTGTAGAGGTATTCAAAACATATTGTTACAGCTACTGACTTAACGTGCAAATTATATATTTGTCTTGAACACAAAGATAAACTTTTTTTAATTTACCTGACACCATTGCCCAAGGCAACATACAATAATATATTTGTATACAGAGCTATTCACAATAATTTACTCCTTTACACAGCTGGGTAATTTTGCTCTATCAGTTCAAGGAAAATATCTTGCTCAAGGGTCCTACAGCAGAATTCACACTCAGGTCCTTCCGACTGTAAGACAATGGATACAATGCCACCTGCTGCAGAAGTTCTTAAATTCACTTTTAGTACTTAGTGGGCGTCTGCCTCACTTACTGTATCTCACATTGTTCCACGCAGACATTAATTTGCTCTTGAGTTTATCCCCCTCATCTGCCTCCTTATTATCCATCTCGACCAGCAGGACTCTGAACCCATCCCAGAGATGTGCCCAAAAATACAGCAAAGTCCTCCCTGCAGACTCACAAAACACGTTATTCATCTCATAACTGTACAGGGAAATAATGAATAATAGTCTGTGGAGGCTAATGTACTCCTGTATACGAGTTCACAAAGCAAACAAACAGCACAGTTTTCCCTGAAAACATATACAGCTGCAAAGTCAGCTGCTCATCAAAAACGTTTTTTTTATAATTAGTTTCCATTAAATAAAAAATTTTAAACATTTATTAACACCTCGATTATTTTTCATAACTGGGCGGTCGTCGATACAGCACAGGACACAATACGGTATAAGGATTCAGTTTCTGTGATTAGTTAGCATAGCATTTTAAGTTACCCTCAAAACAATAATCTCGTTAGCGGCAGTGAAAGGAAACAATTACTGTTTAATATTTTTAATATATCAATAACCAAATAACACATAAATTATTATATGGGTTATTTTTATTTCAGCTGTCATTTAGCTCCTCTGCTTGACTACATTTAGGGAAACAACCAACTACTTACTGTTCGAGTCTGCACGTTTAGAGGAAGGGCGGAGACCCTGCGGTGATTACGTCATTACGCACTCTGTAAGAATACGGATGTTGGAGGACGTCAACGTTGCGCTACAACTGCGTACCACTCTGAGACCGCAGAACCAAATACCTTATTCGTCGCTGGATGAGTTTATCTACGTGTCAGTGAATAGTATACCTTCTCGTATTTAAAAATGATTTAATAGAGATTGTATCCAAATTTAAATTCGTAGGATTAAATTTGCCCGTACTTAGAGGTGAAACGGGGTTAGAATTAGGTTAAATTAGATTCATCTAATGAAGCATTTCGGGTCTTACATCAGGCTGTCATCGCTTGTGTGGATTTTTTCACAGATTATTACATGAAATGTGGCATATACTATAATTTACATGGGAAGTCTTTCTAAAGATGCACACAACCACAACTGTACATCACTTTAAAGCAGATCATAGTCATCAGAAGTAAAACAATGAAAAATCAGCATACAAGGAAATATTTGACCATTATCATGTTTTATGTGTATTGTTTTCACATGCTTTCTTTTCAAAGCTGTTGATATAGCTTGCAGTTTGGCCCAGGGAAATACACTTGAGTATGTTTTCTTCAAAACACATTCACAGAGCCTTTCCTTGAGCTGTCAAATATTAAACCACAAATCAACAAGTGCAAACAATAATAGATTAATACTACAGCTTAATTCTTCAAGTTACTCACAGAATAGGTTTTGTTCAAACATCAGACAAAGCTTTGGTGAATTAAGAAGCTGCTATAGCACTTGTATTTATTTGTTCTATTTTCATAAACAATTCTTACAGTTCAGGGTCTCAGTGTCCCATCCTGGAACCACAGGGCACGAGACAAAATGCACCATGGATGGAACACAAATTTATTTTGTTATAAACATGAAACAATATTAAAGTCTACTTTAAAATGAGTGAAAATGAAAAATACCCCAACTCCCTATTCGCTGTGCTTTAGATACGTGGCAAAATGTATGTCAGGAACTACTGGAATGAAAAGAGGTTGAGTGGAAGTCTAGAGAGGTTTAACGTGGGGCGAGCACATTAAAAAAGTTTACTGGCCACGGAGTAGTGACATATTCATCACAGGAAATGTCGATCAGGTTACCTAACCCCTAACTATAAAAAAGTAACAACAGACATGTAACTTTATTTATTTGCCGGGATGTTTCTGCAAAATCTCGGGTAAAGATATAACAAATAAAATCACCTCTGAACAGCTCCAAAATGATGTGCTCCTCTACCCTCACCTGCACTTTAGTTTCCTTTCTATTTCAATGCTTTTTCTTCTAACGGTGAAAGGTGGAAATGCAGGACAATTTTGCTCTTTACTTTAGAACACAGATGAAGAAAATAGAATAAAAACAAGTACATACAGAAATGCTCTCATCTTTAAACATATATACTGTCCTTGGTTTACGACTGGGTTATAAACCAACGGGCTAGATATTAATGCATACATGTCTTAATTAGCTATAAAATGGTCATTTGCTAACCAGAATTCTGTATCTATGTATGTATTTATTTATTACAATATTAATTTGTTTTGAAGTTACTGTTATTATCGTTATTATTATCCGTAGTGCGAGTCCATCATAAGTTTAGGACAACCTGTATTATACAAAACCAATAATATAAATGTCACTAACGACTAAGTGGTATAACATGTTTTTTTCATGGAGCAAGCACTGAATCTTACTACGTGAATTATGTCACAATAAATAAGCAACATTTCAGTGACTTTCAGTGCTGTATTTTTTGTTTTTCATTTCAAGTTTACTCGGTTGCTTTGGCAGAGTATCCATCTAGTGGTGGCCGATTAAGCGTGCAGTGATGGCCTTCGGGGTCACGTAAGTATGCGTGTGCCTGTCTCGCAGTTCACACGCAGAGCGTCCGACCGGGTTTCCTACTCCCGTCGATTGTTTCCTCTCGGTTTTGATCCCTGTTCAAGGTGTGGGCGCACCGAGGCCAACAGATCGCTGGGTCGCCATTCACTTTTTTTTTTTAAAAGAACGCTAGACGAAAAACTTACCTTTACTTAAATTCATTTTCCTTATCTTTTAACAAGCATTATCCGATAGTACTTTTAAAATATTAAGTGTACAAACGTTAAAAATTATACTGAGGAGGCTGTTCATGTCTGTTTTTATATATGGTGCCTGTATACAACATATTTAACCCATCTCAATTTGAGCTTTCTTCTAGATCAATTTAATGTGTGCGCAGAGGTGCACTGGATACGGATCACGTCTAAACCCGTTTTATAGAAACATCGTTAACATCCATTTGTCCATTTTCGTTAACAACAAAAAGTAAATAAACAATCAATGAAATTTGCTGCGCGTGTTTTCTGGGGATTACGGTACGGATTCCAGCCTCTTTCTCGCTTGCCAGTAGTTGCGGTCTGGAGCGCAAGGGAATTCAAGCAATAAGCGGCTACGGCCATGGCTGAACGCCGCGCCTTCGCTCAGAAAATTAGCAGGTAAGCAGAGTTTAGTCACGTTCCTCCTCGACTTCCCGCGTCAGGTGCGGCGTACTGCATCGTCGATTCAAGTTTCTTGGCCGATAGAAGGGTTCAACGCTGCCGTATCCCGCGATTTTGATCCCTGGAGAAGGCCTAGCTGTGAAGATGCCCCAGTGACCCACCCAGAATCCGAACCTCTTCCCCTGTGTCTCTAACACTGTTTACTTATTATCCTGTTTAACGTAGTGTGAAACGTACAGTTCGTGTGCTATCAGTCAGAGCGGTTTCCAGTGGGATATGGTGGGAAAGCGGCGTAGCTGGGTCACTGGGCGCCGGGGTTCTCTGCGAGGCCGGCGTACCGGCCGAGCCGTTTGGGATCCCCGCACTCAACTGAGCACAGAGCCGGAGAGCCCCGAACAAAGAAGCTTTGCGTGAACCGAACGACTTCTTTTTATAGAGCCGCGCTGACTGTACCACATACAACACGCATTCACTTATTTGGGAATTGCATTCAAACAGTCGAGCAGCGGGACCCTAACCCAGCAATCTGAAGTTGAACGGACGCGCTTGACTGCTGATGTGGACTAGTGTCGCGATATGCCCGTTCACTCTCGCGACACGCCCGGCTGGGGCTGAGACGGGCTCCAGTTGTCTGTTGTGGCTCTTGTAGTCGGAGCCCGGCTGACATTTTTTGATTTACAGCGGGAGATCAAGCGAGAAATTTCGTAGCGTTTGGCTCTGAGAATAAATGGCTATGTTTTTTCGTTAAGGACGGGCTCTTAGCTGCCTGTAATGTTTTTAAAATAAGATAACCGTGTCTGTGCGTGCAGATTAAGTACAGGCGAAAGAGGTGTGCGCTTTTACAGCCTCCTATGGTTAAAATGAAAATACATATAGTCCCATTTCGTCATGTGAATTAATTTTACGCAGTAGTGCAAAAAAGGCCCGTCTTTTGCCCAGTGGTGACAACTCTGTTTTTTATTTAGTTAGCTCCTTCATGTTGACCCCTGTTTTTCCATCATTGTCATCATCTGTGGTGGGAGGAATGCACATCTGGGCTTAAACCAGCTTGGCTTGACAAGAACCACCTTCTTGAGCCTCGTAGTCATCCCTAGTTCACCAGAAACAGTGGCTCTGCGACCTTAGTTCCCAGCTTCTTTGTATGACGTTTACATCTGGGACATATTAGTTTGAAAACCTTCATGTATTTCCTGCCAAATATAATGTTTGACCAGCATGTTCGTTTTAATATAAAGACAAAGGTTCAATTCAGAGCAGTCATGGGGGGGCTTTTGGACTGAAGACCAGTTCAAGCCTGGTTTTGTGTGACTCTCCTCAGCTATATTTACAAAAAGTTTTGAGCCAAAAGCTTATTTTCTTCATTTAGTTTTTAGGCCTGCATAGAGGTTTTTAAAGGATGTTGTGACCCAATCTGCATCTGCCTTCTGAATTTTTTGGCAAGAAAAATACTCATTTTTGTTTTCCATTCTGTAATAATGTTGTTTCCATAAAACAATGGCCAGCTTGCACTTCTTAACCTGATGGAAGGAAGGCAACTGGCTGGTGAATGAAGACCTTCTGAAGCTTTTACAAAGTTTACTGTAAGAAAGAGTAACAGTTTAATCAGTGTGGTACTTGTCCGCTCACTTTAACTGCACAGCTGCATGTTATAATGGATGTAAATGAATTGTAATTATTAGTAGCTCTGCTGAATTGTAATTCAGCAGCTCTTGGAACAGTAAGCTGTAGTTAAAACGATCATGTTAATTATTGCCTTTCAATCTTACCCCTTGCAATGTTATATGTGCTAGATATTGGCCATGATTTTGGGGTTGGCTACTAATGTAAAAAAAAAGAGAAAGCTTACAAAGCTGAAAATTCTCTTGCAAAAATTTGCAATTATAGACATCCTGTCCAGCAGACCTTAGACACTTTCCTGTTTGGTTAGAACATCTAAGTGAAGTCTCAAGTTTTTTCTGGTTCATATAAAGACCCTTCATTCACCATTTCTGCAGGATTGTGTGTTAAAACCAGCAGCACAGTAGGTAGTGCTGGTACCTCATGGCTCCACAACTGTGGGTTCAGATGTGGGTTTATTTCCAGCACAGTCTGTGTAGAGTCTACATGTTCTCCCCATGTTCATGTTAGGTTTCTTCCCACAGTCTAAAGATGTGTGTTTCATCTGAGTAGATTACTGAATTGTTTTTGTCGTGTGAAAGTGTGTGCGTGTACAATTGTTTTGCAGTGGTCAGGTGCCCTATCACAGGTGCCCTACACTTCTCATACAGGCTTGGAATCACAGTAACTCTGCATTAGAACAAGTAGTTACAGATAATGGGTGGAATTAATGGATGTGTGTGTACTAAAGCTACAATGTGTGGTAACACATGGGCAGACTTGAGTATCATAAGCCTTTCTAGTCATATTGTTTAGTAGGAAGGAGCTCCCTGTTCACAGCGTTTGCAGTTTCCAACAGAAAATGTAAGACACTGTCTGCCTAGTTTGCCATCACTGAAGGCGGTCATCCTTTAGTCAGAAGACAATTAAATTAAGTCTCCATAGAAACAGTGCTTTGACCCCTGGACCTTTGATACAGAGCTTGTTTTTTTGTTTTAAAGTCCTGGTTTTGGTTGAGATTTAATTTTTGCCTGTGTGTCCTCAGGTGCTGCAATGTCCTTACTTTATTCAAGGCAATGCCACAGAGTCAGTCAAAGGCCAGGGTAATTTAAAAATACCCAACAACTGCCTACTCAAGCGCTTTGTTTTAAGCTCTAGTGGCATTTATTTGTACTCTGTACAGAAGTTTAATATAAGGCAATGTCTCCTTGGACACAGTGTGGCCTTCTGTCCTTACTGCAGTACAGAAGAATTACCCCACAGCACCACAACTGGCACAGCAAAATGCTATTCAGTGCTTAACCTGCAGAAAGACCATCAGTGCAAATGATGTGAATCTGTGGGATGTGAATTCTGTTAGCTCATCAGTGTGTTTCGTGCTTATCAGGAAGCTAACGGTCCTCTTCTGGTCTCATGAATCTGTACAAGAAGCCTGTGTTTTAAATTAAGTATTTTTGCTGGCATGGTCCTTTCAACTCTAATAGGAGCATGTGGAAATACAGTGGTTAGAGCCTTTACCTTGCTATTGTAAGGTCTGGTATCAAATCTCTGCTCCTGCTATAGTACTGCTGAGCAAGATATGTAATAACTGGTTTGGACAGTGTTGTTGTAGTAATAAGAATAATAAAATAATTTAGACACCTCTTAATAATGAATTACCTATTACCTCAAAAATTCAAAGACATGGGATAGCCAGTTATACATATATACTCTTCAGAAGAGAATCCCAGCTTTTTTAGCTGTCTTCCTTTTGCTGGTCATGTAAAAACTTATACTTGATCTGATATGTTACAGCATTTACAATGACAACTGAAACTCACATCCTGAACAAATTAAAAGGATTTTGTTGCTCCATTGTAGCTTTAAAATTCTGTAGTGGAAGGGTTTATGCCAAATTATATGGAGAAAGGTAGAAAGTGGAGGAAGGTTCATGGTCATCTGATGTTGGCATATTGTGCTTGGTCTTGATCAGTGATAAAGAAGGGGGAGACAAGTGGAGTGCACTGGTGTCTGCAGTGAGGTGCAAGGTCGAGGAAAGAAATTAAGCTGATGGGGAGGGGGGGTAAACAGTCTACCAGGATGGCCAGTAGCATTCTTCTCAATCTTTTTGTCTTGGTACGGTATTAATAGGTGAGGAGGGAAACCAGTAGAGTCTGGGCCTCTGCCATTTGTTAGTGTCTGGTCTCAGTACTGCACTGTCTGCAAGTACAGAATGGTCCTTGCATGTTCCTGGCTTATCACATACACCATGATCATCCAGAATAGTAGCAGGTCATGTGGTGATAAGAGCCAACATCATGTGTTCAAGGAGTTTAAATCACAGGTCCTGGTGTAGCACCCTTGATCAAGGTACTCAAGCTAATTTGCTACATTAAAAATATAGGAGTATAGGTGAGTAAACCATTGCCAGTGGCATAGTGAACAAACACTTAAGTCCCCTTGGGGAATGGATGTCAGGTAGATGAATACTGTAACAATGTTCATCTGGAGTACATCACCATTAGTAGTTTGCATCCCTTTTTTATATGGGAGCAGTTTGTTCAGTTGAACCCACAGCAGTATGTCCTTCCTAGTTAGACAGTTTCTGTGTTATGACATCTGACCCAAGCCAGGACCTGAGGGGCGTGTGAACATTTCTGTTGTGGGACCCTGTTTAGTTAGTGGTAAATTGTTTTCTGTGGAAAAGACTCCTGTTTCTGTTGTGTAGGAAAGAGCTCAGGAACGAAGAGGAGCCTGCGGTTCAAGCAGCAAAGCCCTGTGTTTACTTTGGCCGCTGTGGAGTAAAGGGAGCCCTTATCTCCTCTCAGTTGGCCTTAATGTTGACCATAATGCTGGTATTTAAGAGGACTTTGGTAGTAGAACAGAAATCCGTGATACTTGTTCACTCAAGTATCATTGTGGTTGTTGTTTCTCGTTGTGTGTGATACAAAAATTTGGCTAGATTGGGGGGGGAAAAAAAAAAATCTGCACATTAGCAAAATGGTGCCTGTAACACTGGTGGGAAACTTACTGCCTCGTGGAGAGTGGTAGTGAGAGTGCTGTAGCAATTGGCAAGGTGTGTCTGTGTGTTATGATTTCATAACCTTGTATAGTTGATTTTGATAAAATTGTCCCCACTTGGAGAACATGTCTAAAAAAAGATCTTTTTGTGCAGATAAATTAGTTTTTTTTGTTTCATGTTTTCAAGTTGTCTGGGTGATATTAGGAATCATTTATTAACCTGAGAGTCAGTCTGAAGATCCCAAAATGGTGTGTGTTGCAGGGTGTAAGAGAAGTGAAGCAAAAGACAACACAGGAATGTCTTCTGGTTGCCCCCCGTTAGTGAGAAAATGCTGTAAAAACAAGTGTTCTTTGTGGATGTTAAATTCATCTATTATTGTATTTTTCTTATACCAAAGTCAATGGTTTGCTATCGCAACTAAATATGTTAACTTGGAGCACATGCTTGGAATTATTTGTATGTTGAGTTGTTTTATATAAATGAAAAAAGAAACATTTTCAAATGCCCTTCTTATAGGCCTGGGCAACATGGCAAAAAATAATCTTTTTATGCTTTTTGTCAGTATATATCCCGCTCATCATGCATTTTTTGAAAAATGGTTTTTGAAGAGGTTTTATTTAATATAATCTCATGTAGAAAGCCCATGCAAGTCTTCTTAGGAGTCATATCAGAGAGCAAGTGCATAGAGAAACTTATTTATTTTATAAATGTAATGAGCGGTTAGCACTCTTTGCTAAACTGCACTCTTCAAAAGTCTGTTGGCTTCCTTTGTGTGGGGACAGGAGCAGTGTTTATGGACAGGTGTTCTACATAGTGCATGGGGTGCTGGTTGAGGTGATGAAACAGGTAAGTTGTGCTGCTAGATTTGGTAGCAGTCTTTTTGAGCACAGTTTACAAAATGCCTTTGCTTGACATCAGAACTCTTAAAGCTTATTATCAATAATAATATTAATAAGTGTGAATTTCTTTTAGGAACTAAATTGTCTTCCAGTCTGTTGCTCTACTGCTTTTATGCATGTGTCTCCATGTTGCTACTCGGTCACCTGACCAGTTTGTCAAAAAACATTTTGTCTCAATTTGGTCTCAAGCAGAACTGGATACTCTTGATATAGTGTCATTTTATTGCCTTTATAATGAATATATTGCCAGTATTTGATTTATTGCCCACCTTTACCTTCTGATCACTTGTAAGCCCTAGGTCTCTTGCTGCCTTCCAGGACTGTTGCTGCAGAGGTCAGGAAGCAGATCACTGGCCAGTATGGGGGATCCCCTCAACTTCTCAAAAACCTCACTGTCAGTGCCAGCACAGCCAGCAACACGGTGAGTGCTCTACCAGGGCTGAGCACCCTCAGTAGGAACAGGAGCAGCTGCCTGTTCCTTGTCTTAACAGTTATGTATTTTGAAGCAGAAGCTAGCATTCCTTATTCCAATGACTAAAATCTTGCTGTCATATGAATTAATGGTACACAAAGGGTTACAGTTCAAGTAGATTTTTAAAGTGTCATGAGTATATATCTAGAATTTTTTTCTCATGATATCTGGTTCTTTATTATGCATGGTTTGTTTAATGTCTTAAAGTGGTTTGTAATCATCTATTCAGTAGGTTCTGAGGAAAAATTGCTTAACATGAAATGTGACCCTGGATATGGCCTTGCATAGAGCCTTTGTGCTTTTTTTAAAAAAGTGGAATCCTAAGAAAGCGCATCTGTTTGTTATTCTCTGGGGGCATGGCTTCTGAGGTGGTGCATTACAGTTTCTTTTTGCTGCAACACACTCATCCTGTTAGGTTAGAGCTGCTACATTTTTGTGAAGTGATCCATGAAAATGTTATGAATGTCTGCAAAGATAATCTGCTTAATTTTGCCCTGTGGCTGGCTGATCTTGGATCAGATCCTGTATTTAGTCTGTGGTGTTCAGCATAAAAGTAGACAGACACCCCATCAGTTGGTTAGGCTGGATGGATCTTCTGTGTGACACAACAGTATGCTTCTTTCTGTCTATAGTATTCTGTCCATATGCATGCTGATTTCAAAGTCCACTCCTGTTTTTCTGTAAACCAGAATTTTTTATTTTGGATGGGCAGTGATTCTTTGAACAATAAGGCATCTTACGTGGCGTTTCATTTGTCTTTTAAAAAGTGTTTTTGTTAAACCTGGAGAACCTTGAATTGTGATGCTCAATTACCCTGATGGAGAAGGATTCTGAAACTCTGTTTTCATGTTCCATGACTGTAGGTCCCACTCACGGAGGCTGTGGAGCCTGTGGACTTTGAGGAGTACCTCATCACACACCCACCCATCATTGAATCAGGGCCTCTGCGGGACCTGATCGAATTCCCGCCCGATGATATTGAAGTGCTGTATGTGCCTCGGGAATGCCGCACACTGGGGCAGGCTGTACCTGAGGACGGGTGAGTTGGAAAAGAATGGACCGAGTAGCTGCTATCAAGCAGGACAGTCGCTGCATCTGCTTTGAATCTCTCTGTGTGCATTGGGGCCCCACATTCATAATGTCTCTAAGAAAGCTGCTGCAGTTTGTCCACCAGAAAGATCCACTCATCTCTGGAGCAGCTTACTTAAGACAAATTGGAAGAAAAATATTGCTTCATAATTTGATTACTAAGTTTATGCATGTAATTTATTAACAGTAACTTGACTGTGAGGTATTTTGTTCTTCTGGCACAGGGCTGTTTTCCCACAATGAATAACTCTCCAGTGCATCTCAAAAGTAAAGTGCTTTTCGCTGTAAATGTAATCTGCTGTGGAGTGTTTTGAGGAAGTTGTCTTCAAGTGCAGTTGAAGCCAATCTGTAACAATACTTCTTGTCTTTCCAGTGACAATGACCCTCACGTCAGGGACTGTGTGCGGTCCTACACAGAGGACTGGGCTGTGGTCAATCGAAAGTAAGCTGCTTCGCTTTTCTGCAGTTTTTACATCATTTTTTAAAATTAGTGTAGTCAGCTTTTTTATAAGCAGTATTGGATTTTTTAATGACTTTAATGAATTATTCCAAATTTTACTTTTTAAATGTCTTGATTATGTTTGACTAGGTCTTGGGAACCTGTATAGTAAGTTGGTTTCTTTGTGAAAGCTAAGTGTAGTTCAGTATAATTTGACCACATTTAGCCTTGACATGGAGGGATAAAGTTTACAGCTATCTGCTCATGTGTGCTACAGGGCCTCCACCATTACTAATTGCTGTGGTATGTGTTTGGTATTATGAATGGTAGAGGACTTTGGAAAGAATGGAGAAATGGCACAGCTCAGAAAAGTGCACTTCTCAAGAATTGTAGTTTTGTCTTTACATTATACACCCCTACACATTGACCATTTTAAATGCAGTAGTGGCCAGACACCAGACACTAGGTCCTTGTATAAATATTGTTACATTTATTGGTTACCTGATGTTTTATTTGATGCAATATTTCATCTGATTATACAGTTGGGTGTTTTCATTGTAGCATTTCAGGGGAATTTTGTTGCTCCAAGGTATTAAATTAATAGTTACGGGTGGAGTTTGAACCAGTAACCTTCAGGTTACAAATCCATGTTTCTAGCTGCTTTACTAACTGCTGTACAAAGATAATCAAAGTCTCTTCTGTTCTGTGTCAGGGACTTGACTTAAAGCATCTAAATCTGTGATGTTTGCAGGTATACAGAAGAATAAGAAGTCTGAGCATATTTTGTAGACTGGTATATAAATGTGATCTTGACCATTGATACAGATAGCAGGTAGAATATTTTGTGACGGGTTTAATGTTAGAGTTGCAGGTTCATTTCCCATTTAATATTTGTGTTTAACACATGCAATAATGTGGTATAGGCAAAGTTCTTTTGGACAAAAATAGTGGCTGTGGAACAAAATAATTGCAGTAATTTTGTATTTGTCTACCGTTTTAAGTGTTGAGAGATTCTTGTGCTTGCAAATAATTCCCCACCCCACTTTTTCTAGATACCATAAACTGGGCACAGGATTTAACCCCAATACGCTTGACAAACAGAAGGAAAGGCAGAAGGGTCTGCCTAAGCAAGTCTTTGAGTCCGACGAATTGCCAGATGCCAGCAGCTACCAGGATGATCAGGTGAATGGTTGGTTTTGGCCCTGCTAATTAGTTGTCAGGGGAGTCACTGGTTCCAACTGGTGTCACAAGTGAGGCAACTTGCTGGCTGTGTGTTGTAGGATGACCTGAAGCGGCGTTCCATGTCCATGGACGATACACCACGGGGCAGCTGGGCTTGCAGCATCTTTGACCTGAAAAACTCCGTGCCTGATGCCCTTTTGCCTCGCCTGCTGGACCGCATACCCAATGAGGAGATTGACAGACACAATGAGGAGAACAGGAAGGCACAGCGTCACCGCGAGCTGTTCGCGCTTCACCCTGTCTTGGATGAGGTATAACAGGGACTCAGGGTATTCAACAGGCTTTCTCCAGGTTTATAAATGGCCCTGGCATCTGTCTTCCTTCATTCAGAACTGTTTTTATCACCTTGGATAAGTGGAACTAAGACCTTTTCTGCAGCCGATTAGTCATGTTTTTAAGTCCGTTATAACATAACATTAGTTATAGAATAATCTTATTACTATACAGCATGTAATAGTACACTGCATAAATATTTGCTTATTAAGAAATTGAATTTAAAAAATCATGATATTCACTTTCCCACTATGAGTTATACAGAGTTTTCTAATGTGCAGTTTGGGTGTTGCTCAGTCATAATAGATGTTTCTGTTTTCTGCAAACCAAAGGAGGAGCCCATTGAACGCCACTGTGTGCCTGAGGTACCCAAAGAACACTTTGGCCAGCGGCTACTTGTCAAGTGCTTGTCCTTGAAGTAAGTGGAGAGCACTTTAAAATGTGTTTTCAAAAGCACTGCGTCAAGTGGTGCTTTTTGCTGACACACACCTTTTTGTCTTGAAGGTTTGAAATTGAAATCGAGCCAATTTTTGCCAGTTTGGCCTTATATGATGTCAAGGAAAAGAAAAAGGTACTGCTTTGTGCTTTTCTAGAATGTCATTTCGACAAGTGTCAGTTCTCTTTGAAATGCATTAAGATGATGTAAAGTACAAAGAACAGGAAAGGGATACTGCAAGGATATCTCTGAAAAGTCCATTTTCTGTATGTTAGCTCCACAGTTGCTTTTAGCTATGTCCCCCTAAGTCTCATTAAAATATATTTTCTGAACACTAGGGGGTAGCACAGTTCTTTCAATTGCTAATAGCATGAAAATACTGTCAAGTGGTGTTATGGTTTCATTTGAAAATTTATTCTTAATGTTGCTTTTGTGATCTTGTCTGTTAGATATCAGAGAATTTTTTCTTTGACTTGAACTCGGAGCAGACAAAGGCCATGCTGCGGCCCCACATCCAGTCGGCTGCCATCTCCACCTTGGCACGATCCGCCATCTTTTCCATAACTTACCCCTCACAGGATGTCTTCCTAGTCATCAAGGTGATAGATCAGAGTTCTTCTCATAGTGAAACTGCAGTCCAGGAGACTGGCCTTTTTTCTGCTGCATGAGAAGTGCTTGCCTTGGGTGGACAGGAAATTCTGTGTGGTGCAGTAGGTAATGCTGGTGCCTAACAAGTCCTGGGCTGTGGGTTCAAATCTGACTTGTTATCCCCATGTCTGCCTGGGTTTCTCCCGGGTATTCCAGTTTTCTCCTACAGTCCATTTATGATAAATCTGTCTCTCCCATCACCTTGCATCTGTGCATACATATGTGTGCAAGAAAAAGATGTTGCTCTTTTGTGTAAAATTTAACTTGTCTTGGATAAAGGTGTCAGGTAAACAGCATTTAATAGTAAAAGAACCCAATAGGTGAAAGACAAGTAATCCCAACCCTCTTACCTACTTCAGCCTTGGTAAAAACATACGGTGGTGTTTCCAGACAAATCTTGTATAGAACTTTTAAGAGACACTCCCTTCTGATATGTGTGGTTGTAAAATAAGCTCTAAGTGAAGTGTATGTTGTGAGTTGCAGTACTTGTGGACCATGGTTATTGAAAATCAAGCTGCCTTCTTGGATTTAGAAACTATATATTTCAAATGCTGTAGAGCAGTCTCTCCCTCCAGGTTAAAGCTGTGAAAATGTTTAGTGTACCACTTTCCTAAAATGATTGCACTGGTTGTTCTTGCAGCTGGAGAAGGTGCTGCAACAGGGGGACATTGGAGAGTGTGCTGAGCCATATATGGTGTTCAAAGAGTCGGATGCAGCCAAAGTAGGAAGATTTTGTTTCAATAATATCAGAAACTTTTTTACCTTAAATTAATATTTGGGCTCAGAGATGCACTTCTTTGAGGTATTGTTTTTATGCATGTGGAAATAAATGATTGAATATAAAATGTAAGTCGTGCTCATATTTTAGTCTTTTGAGGTTTGTGATCATTCATATCTTTGAAGTTTTTTTTTTTTTTGTGGGGGTGGTGTTCATCTTTCCTTGTGAACAGAACAAAGAGAAACTGGAGAAGCTGCGGGCCCAGTCAGAGCAGTTCTGCCAGCGCCTTGGCCGGTACCGCATGCCCTTCGCCTGGACTGCCATCCACCTCATGAACATTGTCAACAGTGCTGGCAGTTTGGAGCGTGACACAGAGTTGGAAATGCCTCTTCCAGGTCCTTTCACTGGACACAGTGTTATACCAACTTTTTATTTATTTATTTATTGAAAAAAAGGATCAGTTAAAGTGTTTCTGGTCTGCAACCTGTTTCTGTTCCACCCTGCAGAACGCAAGGGCTCATGGTCAGAGCGGAGGAACTCGAGCATTGTAGGGCGCCGCTCACTGGAGAGGACCACCAGTGGGGATGATTCTTGTAGCCTGACCAGCTTTCGGCCTGCTACCCTCACTGTAACAAACTTCTTCAAGCAGGTCAGCAGATGTCTTTTACCACTACAGACCTCTCATTAGAATAGCACTCAGGCAGGCTAAAATTCTTTTGTAGTCACATGAGTGACCTTTTGCTACACATTTCTGTTATTTGTTAGGAAGGAGATCGTCTGAGTGATGAGGATCTGTACAAGTTCTTAGCAGATATGAGGAGACCCTCATCAGTACTACGTAGGCTGAGACCTATTACTGGTAAGACTACCACGGACATCCTGTTCAGTGCACAACTGTATACATCTTGTGAGCTGTGTTATTGCATGTAGTTGTTTAATGTAGAAAAATACAGCACTGATTTGAGTCTGGAGGTCTAGTGTTTGGAGGTGCTTCACATTATGTACTGTATTCTGGACCAGTAGAGGTTCTGTGAAGTTGACGTTACATGCAATTCACAGCCCAGTTGAAGGTCGACATCTCCCCAGCCCCAGAGAACCCTCATTACTGTCTAACCCCTGAGCTGCTGCAAGTGAAGCCCTACCCAGACAGCAGAGTTCGGCCCACAAGGGAGATCCTTGAGTTCCCTGCCAAAGACATCTATGTACCCAACACCACCTACAGGTATTGTGCCACCTGTGTGTCAGCAACCAGAGTGAATAGCTCTTTAATTAAATCTTCCCAAAACAGAAATAAGTCATTGTTTTCATGATTAGCAAAAATATTTTGCTAAATTTATTTCGCAATTCCAAGAATTATGTGTACTTTCTGCAGTATAAAAACCCAATTTGGACCATAATTAATTTTTTCCAAGTCCAAAGTCACTTTTACCCTTAAGTCAGTAAAAACTTAATATTACAAATGTATATAGACAAACAGACAAACATATATACACACACACACACACAAAATACTAAAGGTGTTAGGGCCAAGGTTGCAACAGAGGAAGAGAGAGATTATTACCCAAAAGAGCAAAGCCAAAATATTAAGACCTCTAATAACACTCCATCCCCCAAGAAGAGCTGGTCAACTGTTAACTCTGTTTATGGGTAACAGGCTGGGATGACACCTCTTAACTACTAACTCCTAACTAGATATCCCTGGCTATACCTTTCTTCCCAGCACCAACTAATGGAGAAATGGAAGAGTAAAACCCCATAAATAAATAATAAACCTTGTAAAAGATGGTAAGCTCTGTAACAGGGAGAAATGGTATAGAACAATCTATGAAGAAACCAAATAAAAACCAAATAAGTATTGGCTCTTCCATTATGTATATGATCCATTCTCAGTCTTAGTACTTGAGATCAGGCAGGAAAGTGGTTGCAGATGCTGGATTTTTCCTTTGTGCGGACATCAGTTAGGCTGAAAAAACTGATGACCTTATCGAACTATCACCTCATGTTCATAATGCACATTGGCACATGTTTGGATTCAGTGCCAAATAATCTTACCTGTACTGTGGTTTTCTTCAAATTTAGATTTAATTGTATCCTGAAAATGGTTGGGTGTGTGGATGATTTCAGCTGACAGATCAGGTTAATCACAGCCAGCCAGGAGTATTTAAAGGTGATGTCATATTTCTCTGGATCGGGACAGTTCTTGAACAGGAGTTCAAGTTGGGAGTGCGACTAATCTCAAGGAGTAGAACTGGCAGAATGTAGTTTGCCCTGCAGAAATGGTTTAAAAGAAACATTGTGTTTAGTTTTCTCAAGCAGACCCACAACTTTCAGATTATTATGGTGATTTTATTCTATTCTATTCTATTATATTATATTCTATTTTATTCCAGTTTCACTTGCTGCAACATTGCTTTCTGCTCCAAATTGGCCATAGAATTAGCATTTGATTCTAGAGATTCTTCCAGGTGAGATATCCTATAATCAGCCTCTGAAACAAGTCTCTAGTTTATCCACATAATCAGTTAAATTAGTTTTGTTTCCAGAACCTCAAAGGAGGATAACTCGCAATAGTTTAGCATTAACAGTGTGTAGTTAAATTTCTGTGGCATCTAACTGCCTTAGCTTACTGTTCATATGGTTCATTTGATATGATGTTTCTGAAATAATCAACCCGGTCCACTCCTGAGGGTGAGTTGGCACAGCTGGAGGCTCAATACCTTCATCATCTTCATCATTTCGATATTTATGTCCCAAGTGACTTTATTCGGTTCTAAAGTCTTTGTGCCACCTTTCTCAGTGAACTCTACTTTTGATCTCTTTTGAGCATACCAAAGTGAAAGTTGGATAGTTTTTGTCTTCAAAGCGAGGCCTATCAATTTCTGTCAGTATTAGCAACTTAAGATCATGTGAATAGTGCAAAAACACAAAAGTTGTGGATCTCTGTGGAGGAAACAATATTTATGCTGCCATTTTGAAATATGGTCATAGGACCGCCAGCTCTGTTCTATAAAAATCTTCCTATATTAAAGAAATATGGCTACAATGAGTAAAAATACCTGGTGAGACTTTACTCAAATATTTTTATCTGAAAATGGTTTAGAATTAAATCTAATTTCAGATGACTGACTATACCTTTTCTCTAGGAACTCCTATTCCATCCTATTTTTGACAGATTTATCCCATAAATATCTCATAACATTTTATTTTGACCAATGATCCTAACACTCATGAACACCAGATGCAGCCTATAAACACTAGAAGTGTGTTGAATTTAATGTCTCCTACACTCCCATTCTGTAGTTAATATGATCAAAAAATAGATTGAAGAAAATGTAGTAAAAAAAAAATCAATAAAATTTACATGTCTATTACTTCTCCATTTGTAACATAAGCTAGTGTATTTGTCCCACCTTTTTCCAAATAGTGTTCTGTCATTTCAAATTTGAATGATTATTTTATAGTTAAAAAGTGTAAAATAAAAAGTAAAAACAGTCCAAAACCAGACCTCTGGTGTGCACCGGTCACTAGTTTCCTGAATGTGCATTTCAAATGCTGTGATTGTTTAGGTGACCCTGTTCAACAGCAGGACAATTTAAAATGCATAACATTTTCTGAAGGAGTTCAGTCATAACTCTTCCATGATGGGGGAAATGCAACAACTGAGTTGGCTGTGACAATGTCTGACCTTGTGGTGACTCGATGGCTCGCTTGTTTGGCAGTTTCTGTCCAAGGTTGATCATTAAACAGGATGGTGGAGGGTCTTATCAGACATTCATATTGACAAAGCCCCCTCACCCCAGTGCCTCTCCCTCAGGGCTTGTTTGCTGGCATGAAAGTGTTGCACAGCTGCCTTTGTACATCCAATCGTAATGTTCTAGAACAGAGTACTTTCTGTAGCCTTGTGAACAGTGGCAATCATGATTTTCATTGTGTGCATGTATTTGTGTTTGTGTACGTGTGTGTGAATGCTCTCTCATAACCCCTGGGTTCTTTTGATTCAGTTAATCATATTCCCCTAGTCTCATAAATATAGCAAAAATAGTGGAAAAGGTAAATATCAATGAGGGACAAAAACAATGTGAGATGAATAAACAAATCTAAATTATGCTGCATGAAATGTTTGTGCAGGATGTTTAATTCATATTAATTATCATTTGCAGTGTGTGTAGGACCATAATCAATTGTAGCTCTGCATTTTAATCAGTAAAGCACATTTTGTGCCCTTCTGCAAAACATAATGATGTAAAGTTGAGAAACCTTCCACTGACTTTTCAAACATTTTGGAAATTTGATTAAAGACTGAGAATAATGGTGTAATTTGTGGTCCTCAGAGAAGATTGTTCTTTATGTCAATGCTTAGATCTCATAATTTGCAAACTACCGTTTTATGAAAGCTGTAATTTCAAGCTTACCAAATTCTCCCAGCTGGGGTCATCTTCTGAACTTTACACAGTGAAAAACACTATCATCCTGTTTCAGCAGAGTAAATAGGAGTAGCTGCATGAGCTGGTTTGGTGTGGTTTTCTGGTAAGAAAATTCAGCAAGATTTTTTGCCAACTTTGAATGCATACATATGTGCATAGCATACATATAAATGGTTTTTTCCTGCTTGCTTGTTTTTAAATACAGTGCAAGTGAAATTTGTGAGAATGTGAACATGAGACATTCTGTGCTCAAACAATCAGTTTGTATGTCTTCCCAGCTCTTTTGTAAGTAATTTTGTAGTAGTTTCAGTAAATACACTGTAATGAAATACTCAAAGTGGAAATGAGAGGCTCTCACAGTTGCCACTTTTATAAATCCAATTTATTTAGCCCTCTGTGACTGAAAGGTTGCATTTGTAAATGTGTGGTTTTCAGTGTTTTGTCAGAAAATATATTAACAACACCAAACCTGTATGTAGAATTTTGTTGGTAGTCAGTATGACTTAAACACAAAAATTTGCAAATAAACATTTAATTTACATTTGCAATGGTTTGCTTGTTGTATAAACTTAGCATGAAAATGATTTTTATACAAGTTTAAAAAAAAAAAACAAAAACTGCATAAACCAACTTTTCAAGTTCTGTGTTATTTCATCTCTTTTGTGAAGTGGATCCATGACATATGGAAGCATACAAATGAACTAATGCACAGAAACAATGTACAATTACATCTGGTTGATGGCATGATCCAGCCAAATGAAAAATAGTTCAACAGTCACAATGCAAATTGGCGCACATTCAATTTCAATACCAAATAAATAACCTTATCTGTAATGTTTACTGTACTCTTGTCCATATGTAAATTTAATTGGACCCTGAAAATGGCTGGATGTGTGTTCTATCATTTTGTGGAGTAACCTGGTCTGTTTGAGACCCTGACTGAGTTCATGATCAAACCCATATCTTACGTACCAGTGAGCTTTGTGCCCTTTCTCGCCAAATGATGATTTCAATGAAAGCTGCTGTCAGCTTTTGTTGCATGGTGGACAATGAGCTTGGTGGACTTTATGGAGTATGCGTTCCCCCTCTCGGGCTTCCAGTAAATACCACTCCTCCTGTCAGCGGGACCCTTGGGTCTTACTTGCATGTACTTCCCATTGAGATTGGTGTCCCCACATGCATTGAACCACCAGCCTCCTGTCAAATAATAGAATAGTACAGCATAAATTTAAAAGCATAGAGTTGTAAATGGCAGACACATTAATTCTCTCTGTGGACCTACAGTTATTCAAATTTTTCTAAGATTATAATTCAAACATTTGATATTTTTTCAAGAAAGTCTGTATTGTACAGTTTATATGTAGAAACTTGTGAAGAAGATACAGTTCTAATTGAGTGTTCAGATGTAACAAGAGTAGGGTTAGTTTTTATTTATTTTACTACTTTTTTTAGCATAAATATTTTTCCACTGCACTCCTTGGTCTCTCATTGGGACTGCTCTGATAAAGGTTAGTACCTGTATAGTTTTGTGCACAGTTGAAATCATCATCATTGTCATTGTCATAGTCCTTTGTAGAGAACTTCATGCCGGTGTGGTTAGCCATGGCATTGGGCAGGTCCCCAGACACCTGGCGCAGGTGAATGGTGTATTGAGAGGAAGGACCCTCAAGTGTAAAACTGTACTTGATGGATCGCTTTTCCCCCTTCCAGTCCTCCAGCTGGATCTGCAGAATGGTGTCATTCTGAATAGCGATGGTGTAGATCTTTTTTAGGCCTAGCCAGAACTCGCCTGCAAAATGTCAACCACACGAACACTATTTTGTCATCACGGCATTCTGTCTCCCTAGCCTGGGGTGGGGACTTGTGTCTTAAGTTGTACTGATATGAGTCCCACTGAGTCAGACAGGCCATTGTGTATCATACTAATTTATGCAACTTCTGGCTGTGCAGTCATGCAGGGGTTGTCTTGGTATTAAAGGGAAACTGCAAGGTTCTTATCTTCCACCTGGAGAGTTCTGTGTTAGGAATGCAGGGAAATTGTAACTGTTGGATGCGTTCCAGTATCACTCCTGCAATTACTGCTGATACTCAGTCAAGCTAAATAATAGAAAGCACCAATCTGTCAGCTGGCTCCGTAAATACAATGGTCATACTACTGTCGCTTCCAGAAGGAAGTACTTGTATTGTTGCATTTAAGTATTTTAACAGACTAAAAGTAAGATTAAGGTTTGGAAGGCTTTTCAACTTATTTCAGTGATTCAGGGATTACTTACAGTTTTTCTTAACTCTAGTGTAATTGTGCTGCAGTATTTTAAAAGGCATTTATGTTGTCTCACAGTGAAGTATAGTAACTTACTTTCAAGATCGCCAAATCCATTTTCATACTTCTCCCAAGTCTGGTCGAAATTTACTGACCCATCTTGTCTACGCTGGATAACAGTGGACCCGCCATCTACCAGGAGCAAGGACATCAAAACTCAACTTTTTTGCAAATGTATTAAAAATAAAAAACTGAAATATCACATTGACATAAGTACAGTCCCTTTGCCATGACAAATTTAGCTCAGGTGCATTCCACTTCTCTTGATCAACCTGATAAGCATTCTCAACTCTGAGACCATATATAGACAGGTGTTTGCCTTTCCAATCATATCCAATCAATTAAAATTTTTCCCTCAATGTCATATTTCATTTTTTAAAATTTTTATTAAATTTGCAAAACATTGTAAAATCCTGTTTTCACTTTGATATTGTGAGTGTAGATAGATGTGTGGAAAAAATGAATTTTAAAAATTTTGGCATAACACTGCAACATGAAATGTGAAAAAGTGAAGGGGTCAGGATACTTTCTGAATGCACTGTAAGTGCTCTGTGTTTGATCTTCATGTAAAGGTCTGTGTGTTACCTGCTGTCAGTTCGCAGTATACGTTGAAAGGGTCTGACTGATTTGGCTTTATGGAGTAAACTCCACTGATCCTTGCCCCTCTGTTGAAGACATCATGGCAGTCCATTGGAAAATCTGAAGCAAAATAGTGCATGGTTCAATCATTGTACGTGTTGCAACAACTGATTGCTGAAGTGCTGCTAAATCATGCAATAAGTACAAACCCCCACAACTCACCATAAGTGTCAGTGCTGGTATTGGAGGACATGTTTGTCGGATATTCAAAAAGACTGGGTGCTCTGGGGTTTGATCTTTCTGGTTTTTCAGCAGTCTCTTGAAAATTTTCATAGCTGAGCTGTAATGTAAAGGCAAATTTACACTGTCAGCTAATCCATTTTCAAATGTGCGACCCCATTTACTGACAAACATTCTGTTGCATGAATTGAGTACTAATGTGTCAGGAGGAACAAAAAGCATTTGGGTTGATAACTTCAGCACATAGTGATTCACTGACGGGCTGGTAATGCAGGCCATTGGGACAGATTTGAAGGGAACATTTCACCTTCTCTTCTAGGCTTTTAATCCTTTTGCTCTGGTGTTTGAGCTGTTCCTGCTGCTCTTGGACTGTGGACATCAGGGTTTGAATGTTTTTCTCTTGAGCTTCAATCACTGCCTATGGTAGAAGGCCACACAATATTGGGCTCAGATGCCTTGTTTTGTCTGCTTCCTTGATTTAAATCACACCATTCTAATCAGCAGGGGAGTGATGGATATATTAAAAAAAACAAATTATTTGATGGAATAAATTGTCCATTTAGACTCTTTAAAAAAAAGACTTTGACTTTTAACTGTGTTTAAAACAACTATAAATAATGATCCTATATTAAAATGGTAAAACAGAGTTGTAGAGTTTGGTTTGAGTTTTTATGTGGTGGATTAGTGGTAGGCTCACCTTGAATGCTGTGATCTCCAGCAACTGCTCTGGGGAGATCACACTCTTGGTCAGACCGCTCAGCTTCTCCTCCATTCCCCCCACCTTGGTCTTCAGCCCGCTTCGCTCCTGAAGGATGCCATTGACCTTGGTGTTAATCTCCAGGGAAAGGTTCTTGATTTCTTCATTTTTTGTCTTAAGGAGGCTGGTGGTTTTCTTGAGCTCCTCTTCCTCCTCCTTAATCTCACTGGTGACGACAGACAGCTGGTAGAAGGAGTGGTCAAAGACATTGAGCTTTTGGAAGATGTCTTTGATTTCGCTCTTAGTCTTTTGCACAAACTCCCTAAGGCTCTGTCCCAGGTGCAGCAACCCATTGGCCAGCAGCCGCACATCATCAAGCATGGCAAACCGAGACTTGGTCTCCACTGAGGACTCTCTGGTGGCGTGGTTTTCTTTTGTGGCCCCTGTATTGAAGAAAGCAAGGAGCATCAACAAACAGATGAGCCTCATCTGTTCCAGGATTTTTGCTATGTGATTTGAATGATTCGCTGGAGCTGTTGCTTCTGCTGAAAATATATCAAGTCTGCTGGCGGGTGGTGTGTGTGTGTGTGTGTCTGTGTCTACTTTGTTGAGAGGTAGGCGGGGATGTGGGGGCAGTTAAGCTGATCATTAAGCCAGCTATGCTTGAACTGATGTGCCCGCAATAGTTTCTGCAAAGTCTCCACTAGAACAAACAAGTCCCAAAAGTCATACTTACACTTTCTCTTTCTCGTTTTATAGTACTTTTAAAGAGCTGATGAAAAGAAAGGAAGAATGCCATTAAAATGCCCTTGCTGCTCCTGTGATCAGCTTTTATGATTTTTCTACGGCATTAATAATGCAGCATACAATTTGTTTGTGAACTTGATTTACTTCCCTGATGCATTGGCTGAAGCTCTCTTAGTGGGTTTTTAAATGATTTACTGTAAAAAGGGAAGTTACTAATGCTGTGGTATATTGTTTTGTCATGAATGCCATATACATTAATAAATCTATTTGTTAAAAGTTTACTGAAAGAATACATGTAACTGTATTACCATGTAAATTGCAAAAAAATGTTATTACAATTAATTGGCAAAAAATGAAAGTGGTCTATATTTTGAGCCATTAAATAAATAATGCAGATGAACCATACCTTTAAGTTCAGAACTAAACGACAAAACGGACAAGCAGGCATTCTTAATTAGCATAAACCCTCCTGCATTATTCTGTTAATATATTAGCATATTTAGGTTTAGGTTTTCCTCAAATGTAAAACAGTTAAACAAGCTTGAAATGAAAGCATTGAAATTGAACTATTTGATTTATACATTTACAGATTGATTACAGATTTACAGACAGGTACATTTATAGATTTTGTTTTTTTTGGTCATGTAATCGCTTTGAATCTTATCAAGCATATTGTCCTTTTTAAATCAACAGTTTTATAATTATTGTTGTGTGGTACTGAAAACTGTGGGATAAATTATATTGTAAGTGGGCAATAGTGTAGCTTTTGAGGTTGAGTAGGAAGAGCACATGTTCATTCCAACTTTACACATCTGTGCTGTGGCAGACGAATGCAGGACGGTGACCATTATCTTTTGTTTGGTGAAACTGAGAACCCAAGTTTCTGCTGAACTTCACTCATTTTCTCATTGATTTTCTGATTGACCATATTGCATCAATGCTTAGAGGGATGTCACAATGCTTTTGTGCCATGTGAAGCTGAGAGAAAAGTTAAAAAATATTGCACTAGGCAATTAGCAAGTGTCATTTATTCAGATTTAGCTTATTGTCTTGATTTTGTCACTGCATATATCAGAATTTCTGGGTCATAATTTTGGAAGCTCTCAGCTTTTCATACAGTATCCTCAGCAGTTACACTCTTATGGGGAGATAAATTTCATATGTCTATTGCAGCAGTACTCCCGATTTCAGATATGATCTATGATTCTAACTAATCCCTTATTGCCTACCTCCCCATGAGGTACACTACATGGCCAACAGTATGCAGATACATGAACACCACACTCATATATGCTTGTTGAATATTTCATTTTAATATGGAGCTGCCCCCCCCTCGCTGCTATAATAGCCTCCACTCTTCTGAGAAGGCTTTCCACTATTCATTTTTAAATATGACTGCATGCGTTTGCTCCCATTCAGACACAAGCATCAGTAATGTGAGGCGCTGATGTTGGGTGATGGGGCCTAGCTCAGAGTCAGCATTCCAATTCAACCCAAAGGTGCTCGATGGGGTAGAGGTCTGAGCTTTATACAGTCCAGTCAGTTTCTTCCATTTCTTTGTGCACAGAGCCATTGTCATGCTGAAACAGAAAATAGTCCTTCCCAAACTGTTAACACAAAGTTGGGAGCACACAATTATCTAGAATGTCATTGTATCCTTTAGATTTAAGATTTCTCTTCCCTGGAATTAAGGGGCCCACACTATGAGAAACAGCCTCTGACTATTATGCCTCCACCACCAAACTTTACAGATGGCATAATGCATGCACTCAGGTAGCATTCTCCTGATATCTGCCAAACCCAGATTCTTCTATCAGACTGCCAGATGCTGAAGTGGGATTCAGCACTCCACAGAATGCATTTCTACTGCTCCAGGGTCTTATGGCAGCATGCTTTACACCACTCTAGCTCACGCATGGTATCGCACATGGTGATATTAAGCTTGTGTGCAGCTGCTCAGCCATAAATACCCAGTTTGTGGAACTCATGGCAGACAGTTGTTTTGCTGAGAAATTTTCCAGAGGCAGTTTGAAACTCAATAGTGAGTGTTGCAACCAAGGACAGGGTGTTTTTTTTTTTTTTTTTTTTTTTAACATGCAACGTGCTTCAGCACTTGCCAGTCCTATTCTGTGAGCTTGAATGGCCTACCACAGTTTGTGGTTCAGCTGTTGTTGCTCCTAGATGTTTCTGCTTCACAATAACAGAATTAATGCTTGTGCAGAAATTAGACAAATTTGTTGGAAAGGTTTCTTCCTATGACAGTTGCATGTTGAAAGTCATTGAAATCTTTAGTAGGACCCTTTCTGCTGCAATTGTTTAAAGAGGTTGCATGGCTGTATGTTTTTATGCATCTGTTAGTAATGGGTGTGACTGAAACAGCCAAACCTATTAATCAGAAGGGGTCACACAACCCCTTTTCCATGTGTTGTTATTGTTCACACATACTTCACAGATATACCCATTGGTCTAATGCAGTATGGTATTTTAGATCCATAATAGGCATCTTAAAAATATTTAGGTGGTTCCAAATTTTTGACCCTGTATGTAAATACAAGATAACTAAATGATGGGAAAATAGTTTAAACTGCATAGCAGCATGTGTGTAAATACAGTCACTGGCTACTTTATTAGGAAGACCATTCTAAGACTGGATCAGGACCCCTTTACTCTAAGAACAGCCTGAATTCTTCATGGCATGGATTCAACTAGGTACTGAAAACATTCCTTAGATTCTGAGCAATGTTAACATGGTTATATCATGTAATTGCTGTAGATTTGTCATTTGCACATTCACTCTGCCAAACAGCTGTTCTAGCACACCCCAATGGTGCTCTATTGGATTAAGATCTGGTGAGTAGAGAGTCTAGTACACTGAACTCATTGTCATTTTCATGGAACCGGTTTGAGATGACTTGTGCTTTGTGACAAGGTGCATTATCATGCTGGAAGTAGCCATTAGAAGATGAGTAAATAGTGGCCAATTTGTGGCTGTGTCATTCAAATAATGCTCGTTTGGCATTCGGGGCCCCTATGCATGCCAAGGAAACCCACACCACCACCAGCCTGAGCTTAAGGCTCACAGGGTTGTGTCAATGGTTTCATGCTGTTCTTGTCAAATTCTGATTCAACCTCTGGTTGTCACAGCAAAAATCACAATTCATCAGACCAGACAACATTTTTCCCAATCTTCAACTCTCCAGTTTAGGTGGGCCAGTGCCCACTGTAGCTTCAGCTTCCTGTTCTTGGCTGACAGGAGTGGAACCTGATGTGGTCTTCTGCTGTTGTAGCCTATCTGACTCAAGGGTTGAAGTACCATGGGTTCAGAGGTGTTTTTTTTTCCTCTTCTTTTACACCATTCCATATAGTCTGAAATACTCAAACCACCCCGTTTGGCACCAACACCCAAGCCACGGTCAAAATCATGTAGATCATATTTTTTGAAGTTTGATGTGAACAATCACTGAAGCTCATTACCCATGCCTGTGTGATTTTATATATTGTACTCCTACCACATGATTGCCTGGTTAGATAATTGCATAAACAAGCAATTGTACAAGTGTTCTTATTAAAGTGGCCAGTATGTGTATGTATATAGGTGTGGGGGAAAGAATGCAAAAATACATTTTGTGGTGCCAGAACATTACAAGCTCCACCTGGGATGACAGACCCTTACCATCATCCTTTGTTGCATAATGTACCGTGTGTCAGGTTATATGTGTATTGTGTTAATTATGGTTTACTAACTGGGCTGTGTAAGTTGTATTTGTAAAATTTGGTTTCCCTGCCTTACCTTATGGCTTTTTTGCATTTGGTGTCCTCCATGTGTTTGTGCACATTCAGGGTATGAGCTAAGGGTCTGGGTCTATACTACTCTTTGTCGATATGAATAAAAGCCAGACACAAATACTAACTGGAGAAAATAGCTATGCACTTCATGTGTGAAATTTGAGGTGGCTGTTCACTGTTGTGAGGAAACATTTATAAATTGAAATGGCAGAACTGAATGAGACTTCATTATAGTGAATTTTTGTGAATCAAGTGTTTGTAAATTGAGGGGTGACTATCCTCACAAATAAAATGTTAAAAGATATGATTATAGCCTCCTTTGAAAATTACTTTGGTCATACATTTTGCTAAATTTTCCATTCTAGCCAATTGTATCATCTTGTTAAAGTTTAGTTGCATTGTCATGCTGATTTTCTGACAACTATGAATAACGGTATTTTTTGGTAAAATATTGCATTTTATCAGTTTCTTTGCAGATCTCTTGTTTTGTGTGCTATCACGCCTCCACTTCTACTTATGCTTCTAAAAGGTTGTGCAGTGTTGCTGCTGGTGCATGGTCATGCCTTGCTAAACAATGCATCTCTTATGAATTATGTCCATATGCTTTCTTCTAGACATGCACACTCTAAATTTAATTCTTTGTTCTGCAGGTGAAATATGTCATTTTAACAAAGTTTTTTTCTTATAGTCTGTTTAGCATGATGGCTCTGCAGGGTTCCCACCACACATTGTCAGTGGTTGACAGTAGGTTTACTTCCTGTCCTGTCTGTGTACAGGGTAAATACTGACCTTGCCCCATTATTTACCCAGTGATCTTTTCCTCAACCACCCCCAACATGTCATGGCTCAAGGTTTTGTAACATGCTGCCTTCAAACCTGTCCTGAGGAAGTATTCATTAACCAAACCAGGGTACCATAAGAGTGGCACCATTGTGGCTTCAGCAGGAGCTCATTAAATCCCTCATGTTGTTAGAATTGTACATTTCAGAAGGCATGGATTTCCTCACACCTCTGAATAAATGGGTAAAGAACACTGACATGCGAGATTTTGTCCTCAGTCTGAGAGACACTGTATAAAACTTTGTTCATCCATGTTGTCAGTGGTCATTCCCTATTGGAGTACCTTTCCCACTGTCCTGGTCCCACTACCTTTCTTCAATTCGTTTTTAATGTCCACCTAGCATGGCACAATAATTAAGTCTCAGAAAGGAAGTAATTTTTGCATATCTAGCTGCCAAGTCAGATAAAAATTAGATTTTGTCTTAAAAAGGTTAATATTTGATAAAAATAATTAAGTCCCCCCCAGGTTTGAATAGTTCAACAAATGAATTATTAATATCTACTTTGGTCAAAGAGAATGTCTGTCATTGGGATCTAGTCACTTTAATTATCTTACATAACCTGTCTTACAGGGTATGGCTATGATATAATGGTTAACTTGTAATGGTCCCAACAAATTCATAGATTTTTTTTTTTTCCCCATTATTGTCTAGTTCACACTGTTTGTTTTTACAAAGTTAGCTTTTTAAAATCTTCCTTGGTGTGACCATTTTGTAGAGATTAACTTTACTACTTCATACACTTTACCAAAGGTCACTATAGCATTGTCATCAAAGATTCTGTCCCCCCTCCCTTGGAAGCAGAATCCAGGACCCTGGTTGTAGTCTTGCACTTCATTGCTTATTCTTGTGTGGCGCTGCTTACAGTGCTGCTTGGTACTCCTGATGTTTTTCCCAGTATGTGAGTGATGATGAGGCGAACATCAGCTTGCCTGCTTTTTTCTGTCAAATTGGATACAGACATTTAATGACTTATGACACTGGAGGACAAACATTTTATCATTTTGGGATTCTGAGCTCATGGTTTAGTTTGATTCTGAGGTTCAGGTTTCCTATCGCTGCTCTTTTAGTTTAAGAACCACCTCTCTCTTTCATGTCCAGTTTGACCTTCAGTCTATAAAATGGGTGTAAATTAAATTATGCACTGATTTGCGGTTGTACAGGGGTTAGTGCAGGTAAAGTTGTAAGATTAAGATGTCTTCTGAATATTTCATCAGTTACTGGTCACTGATTTGCATTTTTTCTTTTTGGTTTAGAAATCTGCTGTATATTTACCCACAAAGCCTGAACTTTGCCAACCGTCAGGGCTCTGCACGAAATATTACAGTGAAAGTGCAGTTTATGAACGGAGAGGATCCCAGCAATGCCATGCCTGTAAGTTACAGTAAAGCAGAGTCACATGCTGCCCATGTTTTATCCTGAGGGCTGTTAGTTCCAAGCAGCTGGAGATAGAACCAGAAACATGTGCTTATGGCATATGTGATATTAAGAATTTTTATGTATGTTTGAAACTCCTTCTCTTTGTCCAGGTTATCTTTGGGAAGTCCAGTTGTTCTGAGTATGCCAAAGAAGCCTACACTGCAGTGGTATACCATAACCGGTGAGGACTGCTAAGTTTCTCTGTGCTTTAATACATGTTTGTATGACCCTGCATCTGACAAAAAGTAAACAGGCTTTGTGCAAGACAAATATTATAATTTGGTTAACATTAAGTTCCTTTAGAATATTCATATAAGATAACAATTAAATTAGTAAAAACATATTTTACATTTCATAGTCTTTAAATGGTGTTACCAGTCCTCAACTTCATACATGGAAGATTGCTATGCAACTGAGAAACACACTTCAACACCAAATTTTTTGCTTAATTTGATTGTCTGACATGGGACTGTATAACTCAGAGGTTTGGATCTTGTTGCCATTCTCTAGTGACGGCCTTGCACATCCATTGTGATGGATGTTATTAGCATCTCATGAGATTTAAACATATACAAGTGGTTTGATAGAACTTGCATCAAAGAAAATTTTTGTTGTTGAGGTTTGCCCCCATTTGTTTATCATTTGTTTTCAGGTCCCCTGACTTCCATGATGAAATAAAAATTAAGCTCCCAGCATCACTGACAGACCACCACCATATCTTGTTTACGTTTTACCATGTCAGCTGCCAGCAGAAACAGAACACCCCCTTGGAAACACCAGTGGGATACACGGTATCTCCTCCCAATGTGCTCCCAGATCCACTGTTCAGAATCATGTAGTTTCCAGTGTCCACTGCCAGATGAAGTTGTTAAAGACATGTTTGCTGACTGATGCTTTCTGTCCTCTCCCTGTAGTGGATCCCAATGCTTCAGAATGGTCGACTTCGAACAGGGCATTTCTGTTTGCCTGTTTCTCTAGAAAAGCCTCCACAGTCCTATTCGGTTCTTTCCCCTGATGTGAGTCACATTTCTCATTCCACATTTTGTGCCTTATTTTTTCATTAGCAACATGAGCATATTTTCATTTATCTATGTGTAGGTTCCTCTTCCTGGTATGAAATGGGTTGATAACCACAGAGGTGTGTTCAATGTGGAGGTAGTTGCTGTTTCAACTATTCACACACAGGTAATTCGTCAAAGTAACTGCTGTTTTAATGTTAAGCCCACATCTGACATAAGAGATGCTGTCTGTAAATCATCCTGCAAAAGATTACAAATGTAAAGAATAACCTTTCTAAATGTTGTGTAGCCTGGCAAGAGATTTTTCTGTTATCCTCCTTGTTGTCAACTACACTAGGACCAGTATTTAGACAAGTTCTTCGCACTGGTTCATGCTCTGGATGAGCACATGTTCCCTGTGCGTATTGGTGATATGCGCATCATGGAGAACAACCTGGAGGCAGAGCTCAAGTCCAGCATCACCGCCCTCAGTAACTCCCAACTGGAGCCCATTGTACGCTTTCTGCACTTGCTGCTGGACAAACTGGTGCTGTTAATGGTGCGGCCACCCATCATTGCAGGCCAGATAGGTAGGCTGTCCTTTAGCTATTGTCCTTTATCGCATTCACTTTATTAATTTTTTTTTTTTTTTTTTTTGTAACTTCCCAATGTGTAGTTGACTTGTGCATGTAATAGGCTGTTGGTTTCCAGTTAACCTTGGTCAGGCATCATTTGAGGTGATGGCTTCCATTGTCAACCGCCTTCACAAGTACCTGGATGGCCAGGATCAACATGGACGTAACAGCCTGCTGTCCTCGTATATCTATTATGTCTTCCGGCTACCCAACATGGACCCCAACTCCCCTTCACCAGGTGCAGGCCCTGACAATCACACATTTCATTAGTTGCACATTGAAAGGTGATAGTGCTGGTAGTCATCATCTTGAGCTGCAGCATTCTCATCACAAACCTGGAATGTTTTAATGGGTAAACCACATATTTATACCTCTTGAAACTTTATATAGAAAAACAATTAGGAGATTATTAATTTTTTTTAAATGTGCCCATCACAAAATGTAATGATGTAATCTTAATTTTTCCCCATATGGATACTGAAAGCAGTTACATTCTTGGGTCTGTGGTAGGTCTGCAGAGAACTGCAGAGAAGTACTGTTCATCAGCCTATATGCTATCTCATATAGTATTTCTATAGATAAAGTTCATAGTGATGTTGCCAGGTGGGTTGCATCTTCAAAACAAGAACTAATCTTTGCAAAAATGCAGTGAGAAGAAGGTGGCTATGTCTCCTGCTGCTGTTATGCAGTCTATATAGTTTATCTATGCTCAGTGCTCCACATCTCTGTTCCCAGGCCCAGGGGGGCTGGGCGGATCAGTCCACTATGCCACAATGGCACGTTCTGCAGTGAGGCCCGCTAGCCTTAACCTGAATCGCTCACGCAGCCTGAGCAACAGCAACCCTGATATTTCGGGAACACCCACTTCACCAGATGATGAAGTAAGGTCCATCATAGGGAGTAAGGTAAGTGCTTCTTGGCTTCGGAGAGCATTGCTCCGAGTTGTTTTTGATAACAAAGTTATATTTTTGGCAAAAGTTTCAAAACTATGATCACAAGGTTGAATGTGTATCAACATAAAAATTGGTTTCTTAGTAAGTAATCAAATCATAACAACTGAATTTTCTAGAAATGACAGAAAAAATCAGTAAGACCAGCTAAAGGCTTTAAAGACTGTGAAACATCTTGTTAAAATTGCACCCAGACACCAGCAATGCCCAGCATTTCTCATCTCTTTGACATGTTAAACTTATGGATGACAAAGCATCAGTTGTGTGCATCAGAATCACTAACCTTTTCAAAAATAAATGAAAACCATTTAAAAATGAATTTGATGAGAAAAAATGAGTCTTGCTTGTCTTGATATTCCATAGATTTGTTTCCTAACATTTGTTTTATGTCTCCAGTCAGTTGTACAGAGAACCAGGATAATTTATATTTTTTTTTTTTTTTTTTTTTGTGGAATCGAGATGCTCAATGACTTGCTATTTGGCTGCTCTACTTGTTCCTTTTTGTACCACCTCATGTGAATTTCTTTTCAAACTAATTTACTAACAAATTAATCAAAAATGGTTTATTTAAAATGATGCGTAGTTCGAGGACCCTGTGCATTGAAACTCAGCATCCATGATGCTGAAAGTATTCATCCCTTTTGATTCATTTTTAGCAGCATTTGAAGTTTAATTAATTAGTTGTCCACTGTATTGGTGTTTTTGCATTGACTTTCTGCTTTACATCATACAGTGTTATTCTGTCCTTTTTTCTACATGCAACACACGAATGTACCCCTGGCATAAATATGGGTCTCTTTCCCTTTCTTACAAACTCTGCTTTCAAGCATTGTGAACAAGGTTTTTCATTTCCTTGACCTTGAAAGAAAACAAGTTAACTTTTGCTGCCTGTCAGCAGTTTATGACCTTTAACCTTTTGCTGTTCCCTCCCCTGTGCTGCGCTTGCCCTACTCCTCCATCCCCCACAGGGCTTAGACCGCTCCAACTCCTGGGTAAACACAATGGGGTGCAAGAGCACCCCCTGGGGATCCAGCCCTGGCTCTGCCTCCGACTCCTTGCAGGTTGTGTCCCTCCCAAACCCCCTTCCACCTAGCATTCACCCCTCTCCCACCAGCAGACTCCTCTACAGTACCTAAAGCACTCACCCTTTGGCCCCTTAACCGCCTTCCTGTGTGGGGTGTTGTACCTCTTCCTCTCCAGATATCGTAAATGCTATTGCAAAATAGATTGCACAGAGCCTACCTTTGTCTTTAAAGGTGCTCTGTTGTCTGTCTGTGGAGTTTATTTGCATGATGCTTGTGCACTCAGCTGCTAGGAGACTGGGAAGGCTGATGTGTGTGAATACATATGGTAAGGTAGGATGTGATGGAGTTCCAACATGGCGCACAGCTGTTCCTGCATGCCCATTGTGTTACTATGTGGGACCATGTCCTAATGTTTTCTTGCTCACATAAGACTCAAACTTCCCGTACAGTGTCAGGATTGGAGTCACATGTCCTCTTCACCCCCCACAGCCAGGTTTGGCACTTTCTTCCTGAGTTGGCGGTTCAGAGGTTAACTCATTCTACTGTCTTTCTTTTATCCTCTCAGTCCCTTCCTTGCTAAAGCTCATCATCTCCTGCTACTAAAACACTTGCATGCTGTTTCTTATTAACACAACACTGGGTGGTTGTGCATGTTTGGATGCTGCATATGTGTGCCTGTTGATGGGAGGTCCAGATTGCTGGCATCCCCAGCTCTGCCCACGTGTGACTGTGCCATGTTTGTGCAAATGTTGTGGTGTGCTTGCGGTTACATCTGCATCATTTTGGCAAGACTGTGGTTGTTGTGAAAACCATCTTATGCCTCTGGCCGTGAAACCAGTTCAAGGGGTTTTGTGAAAGTGCAGGGTCTCACTTTTGTTTATAGATGCTATACTTCCAAATTATGCATTTTCCCAAATGGAGTTTTACTTGAAATGATGCTTCACTGGTTCCATGTTAAATTTGCTTGTGTTTTTGCTGCTGTGACAAAACAATTATTAAAATCATTTAACAGATGTTTAGTGGCTGTTCTTTGAAACCTGTTTCTGCATGTCTTATAAACAAAATATGGTTTAGGCTTGATTTGTTACCTTGCTAACTATTGAAGAGGATTAAATATCATGCCCAGGATGCAATAGCTGCAAGCTTGAGCAGCTCAAGCTTATACTTTTAAAGTTATATTTACATTGAAGTATCAACCTACTAACTTGATCTTGATGAGGCAGTGCTGAAGGTTTGCATTTTATTAGTCATGAATGGATAATGGCTGTGATTTGAATATTTACTATTAATCCTGAAATTTCAGTGGGTCTTTTTGTCAGTGGATGATTCCATTTTTTAAAATGTGTAAAATAAATAAATTTAGTATTAGTTTAGTACATTAACCAGTGCCTCAAATGTTTCTGTACCAGCTTTTGTGTGGTGGAAGCTTGCTAGAAGGTTATTGTGCATGCATGTGTGCGTGTACAGATGTTTATTTAGGTGCTGTGTGTGTGTGTGTGGGTGTGTGAGAGAGAGGGAGAAAGAGCAAAGGTGCACCACACATGCTCCTGTTTTCTCACTAATCTGTTGTCACCCTTCATTCATCCCCACCCATAGGCTATGGAGCGCAGTGGCAATCGCATGTCATCGCACACTGAGACCGCCAGTTTCTTGCAAACATTAACAGGACGATTGCCAACCAAAAAGGTAGAATGCCACAGTGAAAAGGCCAGCCTCCCTACACAGTGCCTATCTGTTGTGATGTTTTACCACTGTGTGTTTATGTTTGTGTGCTCATGTTTGTCTGCTTTTATCTGGCCAACACACAGTTTTGTCAGACACAATGACAGTGTTATTCCCTTTGATTTGCATGTTATAAATCAGTATGCTACACTTTAGGGAGTTTAACGTATGTGTATGCTGTTGCTTTGCCAGACCTGTTCAAGTTGGTGTCCGGGATATGCTCCTTTCTGAGTAGGAGATTTTTTTTTTTTTTTTTTTTTTTAAACTTAACAAAAATTCCCCTTTCAGTAGCATTTTGATGTATCCAGATCCTGCAGCCAAGTCAACTGTAAACACTCCGTGCATGGACAATAAGAACATGAATATGAAAAAATGCCTCTTTCCCCAAGGTTTTTGATACCTCCTGGTATTATAGAGTGCATTTTTGCATTATACCTCTTGATACCTCTGTGTGTGTCTCAGCTGTTCCATGAGGAGCTGGCCCTGCAGTGGGTTGTGAGCAGTGGGAGCGTAAGGGAGGGTGCTCTCCAGCAGGCTTGGTTCTTCTTTGAGCTCATGGTAAGAGCCACTTTCTCTGCTGCAGCCTTTGTTCTCATCCATCCCTGGCCCCCACATTCAAGGAAGCCCTCTCTCTGATGTGGTATCTCTCTGCAACACCAGGTTAAGAGCATCATCCACCACCTCTATTTCACTGATCGCCTCGAGTCACCCAGGAAAAACCGCTTTCCTGAACGATTCATGGATGATATCACGGCTCTGGTCAGCACCATTGCGGGAGACATTGTCTCCAGATTCCAGAAGGTGAGCTCATATGCATTGCTTACTCTGAGATACAGCTTGTCCCTTGAATTGGTTGCTTGACTGCCACCTCTACCCTTTCTCTCATCAGGACCTTGAGCTGGTAGAAAGACTCAACACCAGCCTAGCTTTCTTTCTCAATGATCTACTTTCCGTCATGGACAGGGGCTTTGTCTTTTCTCTTATCAAAACCTATTGGAAGCAGGTAGGATGGTGACTTCCTATCCCATGTCATGATTATGAGCAGAGGCATTTTTTGATCAATGCTGTCCACTCCAACAGGTATCTATGAAGCTTTACACCCTGCAGAACCCTACTCTGGAATCCCTTCGCCTAGACTTCCTTCGCATTGTGTGCAGCCACGAGCACTATGTCACCCTCAATCTGCCCTGTAGCCTACTCACCCCCCCAGCCTCTCCATCCCCCTCCGTGTCTTCCGCCACCTCACAGGTGAGCTGCAAGTTGCCTTCCACCCATAAAATAAGACTGCAGGCAACATGTACACTTAATAGTTTTAATACAAACCAGTATGACTTGCCTGACTCAATATACACCTATATCTTATCCTAGTATTCGAGCTCCCAGTTTACAAGTTCCCAATATAAGAAGCGGTATTTATTAATACCTGACTTGGTATCCAAGTTGAGAAACCCTGGCACAGAAAGTGGTATCTGAGCAAAGTAAAACCATGTCAGAGAAATCAGCCTTCCTACACAGTGCCTATCTGTTGTGATGTTTTACTGCTGTGTTTGTTTGTGCGCTCATGTTTGTGTACTTTTATCTGTTTTATCTAACAAGATTTGCTAGAGTAAGACTGTGACGGTGTGTGGCAGCACTGCGTCTAGTACCTGCGTTGTCAGGCTTTGCCTCGTGTGGCCGGTGTTCAAAAGCAGTTTGTTCTTTCGTGCTGTTGTTGAGTTTAGTAAGCAACCCAGTGACTGTTCATTGTAATAACAGCCCATTGCAGTCGATAAATTGTTTTTCTGTTTTATTTCTTCATTTTTACATTAATTTGACTATTAAATGCTTGTTGTTATTACTACTAATAAGGAAAGAAAGATATTGCATGACACTATATTAACAAAAAACTCCATATAAACACACGACTGCATATAAATTACCTCAAACTGTTTAGTGACATTGGTAAGCAATAATGTTTTCATATGGATAGTAAAGGGTGTTCTGAGCAGACTTTTTCATGCTGATTTCAAAAATGAAGTTGGATTTTTCGAGCAGGTGTAGTTTTCTTGTGACCTCATCTTCATTATTCTGTTCAATTAGTGAAAATACAGTACCGTAATTTCACTATAGTAGCATATTTGTAACAATCATTGAGCAAAATATAGTTGCTGTTATTGTTCTCTAACATAAATAACCTCAAGACAAAGAGGCAAAAAGGCTCTTGGCTGTGCAACAAGTGGCGTTTGTTCATTGACTTCTCAAAAGTCAGCTTGACTTCTTCATAATGGTAATAAATTACCTTTAGCCCATTCTGCTAACATGAAAGAGTTGTATGAGAACACGAAACTACTTTTGGAAATATTTGTTGGAATCTGAAGGCCATTATACTTCGACTTGACTAGCTTTTGCACTTGAATACACAACTTGTTTTGTTAGTGGGACAGTAGGCACAATAAAAACCATTACATCCAGAAACAATGGCTAAAACATATCTCACTTGTTCCAAGAGAGATATCACATTCTTCCAAAAGAATGTGATAAATGGTCCACTTGTCAACCCTGAGAAGGTTTACCTTCCTCCTTTGCACATCAAAGTTACTTATGAAAAACTTTGTTAAAGCAATGGATAAAACAGGAACTGGATTCATGTACTTGAGGAATAAATTTCCCAGGATTAGTGATTCTAAGATTAAGGAAGGTATTTTTGTAGGTCCTCAAGAGAACTGAAGAAAAATGACAAATTTGATGAATATTTAAGTGAAGTTGAAAAAGTTGCATGGCAAGCATTCAAAAGTATCTGCAAAAACTTTTTGGGAAATCCTAAAGCAGGAAACTAACATGAAAAAGTGAGTGAAGTTGTACCAAGCTATGGAATGTAACATTCCAATGTCATTGAAAGTTTATTTCTTGGATTCTCACTTGGACTTTTCTGACAACCTTGGTGCAGTCAGTGATGAGTATGGTGAATGATTGCACCGGGACATTTCAAACATGGAAAAGCAGTACTAAGGCAGGTGGAGTCCCAGTATGCTGGCTGCCTACTGCTGGATCTCATGTTCCAGAGGCAAAATTCAGTTTTAATTTGAATTAACTTGTAAATGTAGGCTATTATGAAAGTAAGGTTGTGCCACTCAAAAACCTTGCCTGATACAGAAATACTGAAAACATGTTTAAACTCATGTAAGTACTATAAGATTCACTATTTTTTGCTTGCATGTCCTGAATTTTTTTTGTTCCCCAGTATAAATAAGTACCTAGTGTTTAAAGTGTTTTTAATCATACTGAAATAGGTATTTTAGAGTGTGAGGGATTTTTGGGGGCAATTAATTGGGGTTTCTTAGATGAATCTGGAACAAATCAAAATTGTCCTCATAAAAAATAAAAGTATTTGCTGCCCAATATTTGAGTTTGCGGTATTCAAGCGATTTTTACACTTGGATTCTGTGGGGTTGGTGTAGTATGAAAATATGTTTTGATGTGTATTTACAAGGGCTGTTTGTTATAATCCTGTGTGATGATTGTCCACAATGGCAGAGCTCAGGGTTCTCTACTCACGTTCAAGACCAGAAGATTGCCAACATGTTTGAGTTGTCCGTCCCCTTTCGGGAGCAACACTACCTGGCTGGGCTGGTTCTAACTGAGCTGGCGGTTATTCTGGACCCAGAGGCAGATGGGTCAGTACACTGGTGTGTGTCCACCTCATCTTTGTTTAAGGCATTGTTTTACGTGTCTTGTCTCTCCATGTCAGTAACTGTTTAATTCAATTAAGGTTTTTTTTAGACCATATGATTTTAGGTCATGTTAAAAATTAGCCTTATTTTCATTTTATATTGCATAGGATGTTTGGTTTGCACAAGAAAGCCATCAATGTGGTGCACAACCTGTTGTCCAGTCATGACTCAGACCCCCGCTATGCAGACTTTGAAGTCAAAGCTCGAGTAGCCATGCTCTACTTGCCGCTTATTGGCATTGTCATGGAAACCTTGCCTCAGCTCTATGACTTCACAGGTAAACCCCTGCCTTCTTGACCCTGTGTGCAGCTTCTATTTGTATAGGATATTTCTCTTAACTTGTCACCCTATTTTCAAAAAGAATCCATCCAGTCTTCCCTCTCCTCCAGAATCACACAACCAGTGGGGACGACCTAGTGGTTCTGGAGTAGAAGACCATGAGGCTGAGGGGAATAGCATGATCAGCCAGACGGTAGCCATGGCAATAGCAGGAGCACCTGTGCCGCAGATATCTCGGCCAAGCAGCTTTCTGCTTAACCCTCAGGTAATGGGCTGCTTTTTTTGGTATCTGAGACAGGTTCATATGGGCACTCTTCATGTTCTTATTTAAGTTTTGTCATTTGAAACTTAAGTGATCTGTAGAAAGCTGTGGTCTTTGAAGTTATGAAAGAATAACTATGGAGCAGGATGTAGAATAGCGTTTAAAATTACCTTGCACTAAAATGACACCCTTTTATAGACCACCCGACAGCACGGCTCCTTCTCTGCGGAGTCCAGCCGAAGTCTGCTTATCTGCTTGCTTTGGGTTCTGAAGAACGCAGATGAGATGGTGCTACAGAAGTGGTTCACAGACCTGTCTGTATCGCAGCTGAACAGACTGCTGGACATGCTCTACCTCTGTGTCTCCTGTTTTGAGTATAAGGTGCACACCTGTTGTATTTCGGATCCCTTTGGTTTCTGTTTCCTTCTTGGTACATTCATTGTAGTGTTCCAGCATCTTGTTTTCATTTATAGCTCACCACTTAAATGAAGACTAAAGTGGCTGTGCTCTGTGTATAGCTAAATAGAACATGTTTTTTCATTCAGGGCAAGAAGTCGTTTGAGAGAATGAACAGCCTCACTTTCAAGAAGTCCAAAGACATGAAGGCCAAGCTGGAGGAGGCCATCTTGGGCAGCATAGGCGCCCGACAGGAGATGATGCGCCGCAGCCGAGGTCAGCTTGGTGGGTACATTGATCCTCATGGCAATATACCTAGGTGTCTTTATCACTCCTCAAAGAAGTTTCATCCCTCTTCCTCTTCCTTCTCAGAGAGAAGTCCATCAGGCAGTGCCTTTGGGAGCCAGGAGAACCTTCGCTGGAGGAAGGACATGACCCACTGGCGTCAAAACAGCGAGAAGATGGACAAGTATGATTTTGGCATTTCCTATTTGCATAATGTACACTGTCCGTTTCCACAGTCAGTTTATGTCAGCTGACATCAGTGGCCTCCACAGTTATTTTAACTTCCTGGGTCTGGAGATTGTTAGAAGTCTGGGACAGCAAGACAAGATTCTGCTAAAGAGATCAGTTGTTCCTCATACATTAAAGTCATCCATTTGCAGGGGCTTTGTGTGTAACACCTGTGGAGGTAGAGACGCTTATCTTTTGATTTTGTTTATTGCCCTCCCGTTATGACCTTTAAAGCCCTCTGCCTGCTAAATGGAGTTACGTTACTGCCACTCAGTAGAAAGTGAGTGAGCATAATGATAAAAGTAAAAATGTGGCATCAACAAAATATCCGTTTGGATTTTTTTACAGTATTTCTCACACCCAGTGACCCAAAGCTCTGAACAAATGATTAAAATAATAGAACAAATATAAATGATATTAAGAAGGAAAATGATCGATTCTGAAATTGCTGTGGTACTTAAAAACTTGTCTGTTCAGTCAGTTTAATGTTGGCCACATCAATGCAAATTTTTTTCTCCTTGGAAATGTTATTAACTGAGCTCAATTAGGTTACTAAGCATTGACAAAAACACTTGGACAGAGGGAGGAAGCACCGATAAGATTCAGTAAATCAGTCCTCATTGGTGATGCTAGTTGAGGACGTTGTCCCACTGCAGCATTTGAACTACAGGACAGCATCTTCTTGTAGTTACCTATCACTTAAATGCCCAGTACTTACTGTACAATGAAAGTGTGGGTGATGGTACGTCTGAGTGTGACACTTGCTCCTGTTTCTGGTTATGTCTGGTGGACCGGTACACTGTTAACTCATTGCTCCACTTGTGTTTCCTCGTGTTCTGTGTGTTTAGGAGCCAGAAAGCTGTCAGGTATTGTATATCTGGAGTGTGTTGCTTTTCTTTCCACCTGCTTCTACCTAAATGACAGACCCACTTTTCCTCATTTATGGTGCTTGGGCTATTTGGTTTTTTCAGTTTAATCCTGTGACTTTAACCAATTTAAAAGACTGCGCCTGCTATTTTTTGTAAATTGGTAATGTCTTTTGCACTTACATGATTCTGTCCTGGTCTGAAAGTGGTGTGGCTATAACAATGTTTTTAGATGCTGTAAAAGCAGTGAACAGTTGAAGTTAGTCATTTTTTAGTCATTGTTCATTGCTCTAGTACTCAAAGACTTAAAAAATCTGAATTTTGAACAAATACACTACTTTTCCTGTTACATAACTGTTAATTTATCATTAAATGATATTGAAACATCAGATACTTATTCCTAGAAAATGTGGTTGTAAAATAGGTTGACTGGAAATCTTTCTTTTTGAGAGTTTGGCGTAACAGGGCTGCTCTCTTCCTCTTGCCCCATTTTTAATCCGAGAAGCCCCTATGGAGTGCGTGCATGCCAAGGGTGTCCCAAGTAGGCATGTGCCAGTTTGTCTCTGTGTCCCTGGTCAATCCCTCCCCCCTTCTGCCCTGAACCTACCTCTGTGCTTCTTAAATGGGTCCTGGAGTTTGCGCTAGTTCAGCTCCTCATATATCCGTATGTGCATCTCATATGGACTCCTGTGAACTTGTCGGTGCTGTATTGTGCTGTGCTGTACTGTGCAGGTTTAAGAACAGCCTACAGCTCAATGGAAGGAGCCAGGACCCTTTAATAGTTAGGTGTGTAGAGCATCGGTTACTGAGTTTGCCTTTTTAAAGCGCTGCTTTCCAGGCTTTTAGAGGAATGGTCACTTCTGTGTGCACAGATTTGAATGTTAACCAAAAAAAACAGACTCTTTCAAGTAGGGACTCCAGACCAGGACATCAAACTGGCCTTCTGTTTACTGACCTGGTTCACTTTCTGTGTGACAGAACCAGAGCAGAGTTGGAGCACGAAGCACTTATCGATGGCAATCTTGCAACTGAGGCCAATTTAATCATTTTGGACACCCTGGAAATTATTGTACAGGTACAGACATGTACAATGTTACTCTCCACAGCAGGTGCAGAAATGTTCTACCATTACTTAAAATGTTTGACAGTTTCTCCTGGGATTAAAACACATGATCAGTGTATAGCTTACATCTTATCCATCTGATTTGTATTTAACTTCTTTGGGTTTTTGATTACATTGTACATTTAAACCATACAGTATCAGTCAGAAGTGTTTTCCCAGTTCTCCTGAACCAATTCTTATAGATGTAGGGTCCTTTTTTGTTGCTTTGTTTTCACTTTTCTGTGCAGAATTGTCCAAGTTGGCCAGGTGTGCTCACACTTCTGAATGGTTCTGTAAATAATTTTGGAAAGTTTTGGTCTGCATTTACAAGTTTGACATTTGATCATAGAAGCTTGTGATATTGGTGAACTCTGGATTTTTCAAAGGATACAACATAGAGAATGAAAAATGTCTCTGCCTGGCATTCAGTGATTTCTCCCGTGACACCCTGATTGTGCTTTATGCAGACAGTGTCGGTAACAGAGTCCAAGGAGAGCATCCTTGGAGGAGTCCTCAAAGTCCTCCTGCACAGTATGGCCTGCAACCAGAGCGCTCTCTACCTGCAACACTGCTTTGCCACACAGAGGGCTTTAGTCTCCAAGGTCTGAAGGCTCTCAGTCTCCTGTCTTTTAGCTTGTTAATGTGATTCTTTGAAAGTGCCTTTTATTTAGGCTTTTGTTACAAAAATTTCACTAGAAACATTATTAACCTCTTTGTTGCCGACCAATTTTCTATTAAAGGTTAGAAGGTTGTATAGTCCTGTACATAAAAATGTGTGCTTAATACATTATGAAAACGAGTCTAAAACCATAAAGTTTTAAGTATATATGGGAGGTGGTATTCTAATTATTTTGTTTAATTTTCAAATGAATTGCCAATTTGTATGTTGTAGAAGCAGTTGGCTTTAGAACACAAAACAGAGTTGTGTTGTTCATTCCCAGAATGAAATGAATGAGTCATAGTGTGAAATGATCCTCGTTTCCCCTTGTCTTGGTTTTTAGAGTAAACAATAGGGTTGTATTCAGCTGACCACTGGTAGTGATGCTGTTGGTCTCTCTTTGCCTGTGTGACAGTTCCCAGAACTGCTGTTTGAAGAGGAGACGGAGCAGTGTGCTGATCTGTGTCTGCGGCTCCTGCGCAGTTGCAGCAGTAGCATTGGCACCATCCGCTCTCATGCCAGTGCCTCCCTCTATCTGCTCATGCGGCAAAATTTTGAGATTGGCAATGTAAGTGTTGCCTAAAGTGCTCTGCTGGCAATTGGTTTCACCACATGAGTCCATTACTTCTGTAGAGTAGCTGTCTTTTGATTTAAGCTTCGAAGACATTTCCAGTTTAAAAGAAGATAAAAGCATCATCAGTCATGTTATGACCAGCAGTCATACATTTGCATGCACTTTTTATGGTGTTCTGTAGATTCTTCATGGAGCTAAGCACAATGCTTTCTTATAGAACTTTGCAAGGGTGAAGATGCAGGTCACCATGTCTTTGTCATCACTTGTGGGGACCTCTCAAAATTTCAATGAGGAGTTCTTGCGACGATCCCTCAAAACGATTCTTATGTATGCAGAAGAGGATCTGGAACTGAGAGAGACAACATTTCCTGACCAGGTTATCTCCTTTTACTTTTAACAAACCTTCAGGGTGGTCTTTATTTCAGGTATGTATTATTCCAAGATGAGTGGACAAGAGAAAAGTTGATTTTGTCAGGTGTTGTTTTATTATCACAGTGGTGCAGCAGTGATATAGATGAGGTGTTTTGATTGGCAGTTTAAAAGCTGAAATGAACAGTATTTAGGAAGTGTCAACTGAGATGATGTTCTAGCACTCGGTTGGATGGCCATGTCACTTTATCTCGTTGGCTATTTCAGGAGCAATTCAAACTGCAGCTTCAGGAAAACTGAGCTTGTGATCTATAAGTACATCATTTGTGAGAAGGAGCATGTAGAAAAGTAACAAAAAACCTGCCTTTTTCATGCATCCCTGTTGGTCATTTCAGGTCCAAGATCTCGTGTTCAACCTTCACATGATACTGTCTGACACTGTGAAGATGAAGGAGCATCAGGAGGACCCAGAGATGCTCATTGATCTCATGTACAGGTACAGATTCATCTGCTTGCAGGTTTGTCCAGCTGCTCTTTACTTTCATGTGTTGTCAGTATTCATAGGGTATGAGGTGTGGACAATATGATGTACCCAATACCCAATATGAGAGCATAACTTTGAATTAAAATTCTGTAAAGCTTCTTACTATAGACAAACACCCAGGAAAAGTAGAGGAACCCCAGGTTTTATCGAAGATTTCTATATCTAGAATTGCAAAGGGATACCAGACTTCTCCAGACTTGCGTCTGACATGGCTACAGAACATGGCAGGGAAGCACTCAGAGAGGAATAACCATGCAGAGGCTGCCCAGTGCCTTGTACACAGTGCTGCTCTTGTGGCTGAATACCTCAGCATGTTGGAGGACCGCAAGTACCTTCCTGTTGGCTGTGTCACCTTTCAGGTGAGCTCATTCTACATAGTTATGTTGTACAGACAAATGGCAAGTGCTGTGGTCTCCCTACATATCATTGTGTGTGCCATCTATTGTGTAAATTTGTAAACTTTTTTTTTACCTCTTTTTGTAAACGGCGCACTGACACCAAGCTGTTGTTATCGAAAGGTGTGGGCATGCATAGGGTGATGAATGTGCTATTGCCTTGTATCTCAGAACATCTCATCGAATGTGCTGGAGGAGTCAGCTGTGTCTGATGATGTAGTGTCCCCTGATGAGGAGGGCATCTGCTCAGGAAAGTACTTCACCGAAGCCGGGCTGGTGGGGCTGCTGGAGCAGGCAGCCTCCTCGTTCTCCATGGTGAGGGCTTGACTTTAGCAGGCTTGGTCAGGAAACCACTGCCTTTTTAGCTCTGTTTCTTTTTGTTGTTGTCTGTCAGATTTAATTCAGTTCAGTTCTAATTGGATGTAGTAATGCTAATAAACCAATTTGCATTGCAATAGGTTTTGTACAACGCAACACTTCATGTTGGCAAAGTCATAATGCATCAAATAAAATCCAAACTATCTTCTTAATATGGTAATGGATAATTACTGAAGGCAGCATGGTGGCTCAGTGAGTAGCATTGCTGCCTCACAATCACAATGCTTGTTGAATCCAATTCAGTCTATATGGAATTTGCATGCTCTCTCTGTGTCTGTGTGGGTTTCCTCCAAGTTTTGTTTCAGGTTAACTAGTCGCTCACCCATAATATATGCCTGTCTGTGTGAATGTGTGGCTACCCTGTACAGGGTGTACCTCTCCTAGACTGGGCCCAGTGATTCTGGGTCTGGATCACTACAACCTGATGTCAAATGGAAAGGCCCCTTTTTGGATTTGTAGTGCTTTCTAATTCTTGGACATATTTTCCTCTGTGTGTCTGTCTTTCTGTGTTGTCTTGTGTCCTACTTATCCTGCAGGCCGGAATGTACGAGGCTGTGAACGAGGTGTACAAGGTTCTCATCCCTATCCATGAAGCCAATCGCGATGCCAAAAAGCTGGCCACTATACATGGTAAACTGCAGGAAGCTTTTGGCAAAATTGTCCATCAGGTAAATTTTTTAATTCTCTAGTGTGAACGATATGTGCCTAGAGGAAACTCTTTGAATACAGGCCCACTATCACGCACCTGTGTGTGCAAAATGAAAGTAAAGGTTGCATCGGGTGGAATGTGGTGCACAGAATGTAAATGCAGTAGAGAAGGATCTTTTTCTACCCCATGAGCAAAAACCAATGTATGGGATTGGCATCCCTCAAATAGCCCTATATCTTGCCAAAGTTTTTTTTTTTTAAACATGTACTTCAGCAGTGATTTATATCAGATATACCTGTTTTCTAAAATACAGAAGTACTTCTAGAAGTGATCTTGAAGAATTGAATCACTTCATGAAACAGCACTGTAAGAGGTTGTTAATACAGTATACTGCATAAATCAAGCTTGAAAACTGCATGTGCGACATAATATAAAATAAATCAGTTGCACCCTTAATAGCGAATAAAAACAGAAAACGGTGTATTTTATGGATAGCACTATAGTATTTTAAAAATATGCCAAATTATTATTATAAATAACTCAGGGCTAAAATAAAAGTGCTATTAAGAAACAGTGCCATAGGATGTAGCACTAATCAAAGTATTACTTTACTGGTATCCTTTGTTTTATATACGGAAATATGAACAAAATCATTTTATATTTCATCGTACAAATTACAAAGTTGCTGTAAATGAGACAAGGCCATGATGTTGTCTGAGGTCTCCTAGGAAAAGCCACCTCAATGCTGTCACATGCTGATGGAAGATGGCTGGTGTTGTCAGCAGAAGGAAGGGAGGTGTTTGTCCTAATGGGAATGTATGTTTTATTTGTCCTGTATTTTCTTTGTCACACAGAGCACAGGCTGGGAGGTAGGTTCCCCACGAGTTCCTGCTTGCCCACATGTGCTAGCTGTGGGTGTTCTGTTGCTCTCTGCTGTGAAAACAGTCCATTAACCTGAGTCTTTTTTTTTTTTTTTCTTAAACTGTCTGGGGGACTGCTGTCATGTATGAGCAGCAGCCTTTCCTAAAAAAAAATCATTCCCGTGTCAGTTTGGCAGGCAGTGCATGGATTCAACATGTCGCACTAATGGAGAGCCTTGGTGAATGCATCACCCCATCACTCTCATCAGCACTAGTCTGACACCTTCCTGTCTCCATGTATCTCATCTTCAGCTACAGGGTTCGATTTAAGTCTTTCATCAGACCTGCACCTCCTTACATATGAGAAAGGAATTAAACACTGAAGTGAACAAAATGGCTCATAATAAATCAATATGTGAGGTTATAAACAATAAAAATGTATCTACATGTTGACACATATGTCCAAATGATTTTTTTTTAATGCTCTAACTAAATCGACCCCTGATTTATCATTCATACTCATTTAGAGTATTTGCTGTTATTAACCTCTAATTGTTTGTTGATGTTTGTTGCATGTGAAAGATGTATAGCCAGGCTGCCACTGTGCTGTTTTCCTGCCAGACTGCCTGTCTGTGGAGGGGCACTGTCCTTTTGTACTCTTCTGTGCCTTTTCTGTGTATTCTTCTTAGACCTTTACCCATCTCTTTTTGCTCATCTTTGTTATGCATGGTTTGCACCTCCCATTTTGTGTTTTGTCAGCTTTTTTCCTTTTGTACAATGATTTTGTCCTTTTTCTATTGTAGGTGCTGATCTTCATTTGTGATTGTTTGGTTTTTGTTTGTGGAAGCTCCTGGCCCTGATTAAAATATGTTCTGTTTTCTCCTTTTGATTTCCCTGGTTGCTGACCCCCTCCTTCCCACTTTAATTATTGTGTGTTGTGGTAAGTTTCTGGTTTTGCAGGGTTTCCTGATTATTTATTTTATAATTCCCCCCCTCTTCTTTTTTGGGGGGATGGGGATGGAATGCAATGAGCCAAAGATGAGCTGAGCCAAACCAGTATGACTCCCAAACTGTTCTCTAAACCTGGTGATGGGTTGATTCCCTTCTGTTTTCTGAAATCCTTTGTCTGTCTATAATACATAGGGAATCAGACCAAAATATATATTACTTAACCCTTGGTAAGGTCAAAGTTGGACTGTTTTGGCTCAGCCATGCAATTGTTTCCTCCTGATCTTCCTTCTTACTGAACACACCTGTCTCCATGCTATTGGCACAATCATCCCTGGTGCAAAGACTCCTGGGACTTGCCATCAGGCTGCCCTTTGTGCCCTGACATGGTCCTCCTGCCAACACCTAAATCATGATAGGCATTTGCTTTCAGAGGGTTCAATGAAGAAAGATGTTGTTGCCCTCATTCAAACAACTGTGGTCTCTCTAACCCTGACCACCAACAGGAAACAGCTGTTCTGTCCAACAACTGAATGTCATCACTTTCTCTTACCTATTGCTTTCTTCTGTTACTGTTTTTGTTTGTGACTTTGGCATTCTAGTATGCTTAACACAGCCTGAGTGACAGAATCAGCATCAGATTGTGTTGTATGAAGTTGATGTTTAAAGATGTTTACATAATCAAGGGGGAAATGGAACAACTGCTTATGTTAGAGGGTTCTGGGCCTGAGTTTTTCTGAGCCATTGTAGGACACACAGTCAATTGCTTTACAGTGTGTGTATTGCACATGAATTTCAGGCAACCTTCCAGTGTGCATTGGACAGGACATGTGATGATGGCATTCAAGTCACTCTCTTGCCAGAACATGAATTACGAACTCTGTATGTGACCCTATTGTGCATGTACAGTTGGCCATATTGGTTTCAACTGTACATTAAGTTCTATTTCAGAAGGTGCATGTTGATTTACAGAAATTAGTTACCTTTTAAGCACCCTGTGTGTTTTGAAGCAATCTCATGGGTCAGATTATATAATATCCCAAGTATTATTACCACAACACACTTCACATGAGCTGACCTATAGATTGAACTTTTGTCTGTTGTTTTTTTTCTCTATAAACATTTACATTTACACTTAACTGCTAGTGTATAGTTCTGTGGCTAAATTTTTCCTTAGACCTGTATTTTAGATCATTCATCCGATATTTTTGGGTTATAAAAGTACAGTTTAGGAAGTTGTTATACTGCCAATTTCTATGAATTAGTATTTAGAATGAATTTTATTTTAAGGAAACTTACCACTCTGATCCTGTTTTTTCTCATAGGATGGAAAGCGAATGTTTGGTACCTATTTCCGTGTTGGATTTTATGGGTCAAAATTTGGAGATCTGGATGAGCAAGAGTTTGTCTACAAAGAGCCAGCAATAACCAAGTTAGCTGAAATTTCACACAGACTAGAGGTAATCTCCACTTAAATCCTGTTAAATGACATATGACATCTTCAGATGGCTCCTGTGAAACAGGCTTTGTTTTTTTTCAGGCATTTTATGGGGAGAGATTTGGAGAAGATCAGGTTGAGGTTATTAAAGACTCTAATCCTGTGGACAAGTGTAAGCTGGATCCAAACAAGGTGAAGCTGTGATTCAGGAAATTAAGCAATGGTTTAATGATTTTAAGAATAAGTTTTGGTTGTGAAACTTGTTGTGGTTTGTGATTTCGTTGAAGAGATGTTCTGTGTATTGTGAACAAAATGCAAATTGAAAGTTACTTTCTACATTATTTCACAATAGAGCAATATAGAGCTGTATATGACTATATAGAGCAACCTGAAGTCAGTCACAAAAACATTGGCAGGTGTTTCAATTTGATTACTATCAATTTGGTTACAGGCATTCATACAGATTACCTATGTGGAGCCTTACTTTGATACTTATGAGATGAAGGACCGTATCACGTATTTCGACAAGAACTACAACTTGAGGCGTTTTGTATACTGTACACCCTTCACGTTGGACGGCCGGGCACACGGGGACCTCCACGAGCAATACAAGCGCAAGACGATCCTCACAACGTCACATGCCTTCCCCTACATCAAGACCCGTATCAACATCATCAATAAAGAGGAGGTGATGGGTCACCACAATTTTGTAAAGCTAAGCAGGACATGTAAAGAGCAGTGTTCCTCAGAGGCTTTAGTGGGCTTAGTGGTTCAGTGCACCAATCTTCAGTTATCACAGCAACCAATCCATTATTCAATCTATGCAGATCATTTCCATGCCCATTGAGGTGGCAATCGAGGATATGCAGAAGAAGACGCAGGAGTTGGCTTTTGCCACACACCAGGATCCTGCTGATGCCAAAATGCTGCAGATGGTGCTGCAGGGATCTGTGGGCACCACCGTCAACCAGGTGACTATTAAGAGTAGGCATCCAGCAGGCAATCACCATTCTATAGCCAAATGCTCAGCAGTATGTTTCAAGTTAATACTGCCTTTTGCATCATCTGTTGTTCAGTGCTGCGTGTTACTCTGTGAAGAATGCTCTATAAAAAAAAAAAAAACTGAATTGCACTCAATGGTGTGTGCTAAATATGTAATGTTTTTGAATATGTAGTGATCAGTTAGACTCTTGTAAACAGACCAGAATGATCAGCTAATTTTTGCGACCGTAACATTTCACACAGGGACCCCTGGAAGTTGCTCAGGTCTTCCTCTCAGAAATTCCGAGTGACCCTAAACTGTACAGACACCACAATAAACTACGACTGTGTTTCAAAGACTTCACAAAAAGGTAAAAAGACTCCTTTTGTCAGATAGAAAAATATACGTTTAGATAGAAAATGATACCTTTAAAAAAAATCCTTGTGCATCATTCATCAGTTACTCGTGTTTCCTAGTGCTGCTGTATGTAGGATAAGTGCGTTCTTAGTCAACTGTGTGAAAGGAATAAAAGGATATATTAAATATACATGATGCAGATAGAACACTAACATCACTTTGAATCAACTTGTCAGGTGTGAAGATGCCCTTCGCAAAAACAAGAGCCTGATCGGCCCTGACCAGAAGGAATATCAGCGAGAACTGGAGAGGAATTACCACCGGCTGAAGGAGGCGCTGCAGCCCCTCATCAATAGGAAGATCCCACAGCTGTACAAGCCCATCCTGCAGGTCAACTCTCACAGGTCAGCAGTGCATTGTGTTGCTGTAAAGAATGTGTGTAAGCATTTCTGGAGAACAGCGTGTTCATCAGCTGTAAAATTGAACAGTACATGCAGTAGTCAGTGAAATTTTCTAAATGCTTGTACGATAACCTCAGATTTAATGTGCAACTTAGCATCTCAGCATGCATTTGAGTTTATTAATTGTCTTTACCATAACATGCAGCAAAAGGACAGCTTGACAAGGTATTTTTTCCACTTTCCATTATTTTGAATTTGTCCTAGACCTCTTTTACCCCATGTTTTCCTGTTCCTAAATCATTTTTTTCTTTACAGAGATTCCTTCAGTCGAATGAGTCTTCGCAAGCTGGATATCTGAAGATTAAGAAACAAGATCTAATTTATTCACTTGTAAATTTCAGTAATCAGTGTTCATGTCAGTAAGAAAAAAGCTAACGTGATAAAGGTTCGGTACGTCATTCCAGTTTAGTTTACAAATCTGTTACACAATCATTTTTTAAGTGGATCTTACTGCAAAGTATGTCCAATAGGGATTCAACTTTTGTGTGCACTTTTTTATGGTGTCCCAATGTATATTACTAGGCATTGTACAACTTGAAAGTTTACTATTTAATCCAAAATGAAAACAAGCAAAAAAGTACATGTTTTATGAAAACTATTGGTTCATCATTTTTAGTTATTGCATTTAAATTTCAAACATGTCCTAAAATAGTTTTATGTAGTTTTTGTTTAAATATTTTACTAAATAAATATTTTAATGTCTGTATTAGTGTTTCAGTTGATTTTACTGAACACGTATCCCTCATTTGGAAAGCAGGACAAAGTCTGGTATATGCTAACTTTTAATGAATAGAAACAGGACAAAGCAAACAAAAACATGAACATAGAAAACATGACATGGGAATAAGATGATATGAATAAGACTCCTATTTTAATGTATTTGAGTAACTTGCTGAGGTCAAGGAAAAGTTCATATTTTACAGCATTATGTGCATTTGAGTCTTGTGGCTGCAGTTAAGACATACTACAAATTAAAGTTGAGTGAAGTGCTCATATAGACAGACCTCTTGAGGCATTCCTTGGAATGAATTCTCATAGGTGCCCAAATATTTCTCAGCCTGTATAAAGTTTTACATGTACTCACGCATTAAGTTTTAGTGGATTTAATGATATACCTGCTATACAACAAAGAATTACTTCAACTGAAAATATTTTGCAAGCATCTGATTTCATAGCATATAAAGACCTTTTACATAGGGTAATTACATAAGATCAGGTTACACTCATAGCTTATTTATTGCACCAGCTTAAAATGACAGTGTTGCTATTGTATGCTGAGTAACAAGACCAAAGTTTCTGCATGTCCAAATATGCCCATTTACACATATGGCTATCCCAGTTCAGTTGCTGGGGTCAGTTTTATTGATTCAGCACAAAAGGAGTGCTAATGGACCAAAGCAACAATAAATGTGACAGGCTCCCAAAAAAATAAATTTGGTCTGCATCAGACTGACAAGAGTTATGGTGCAACCTGACCAATGATCATCCTAACAGACCTGGCTGGGAGGAGAGTTACTCTTATCGCTCTGGTTTAAAAAGAAATGCATGAAAGATGCATGACAGTCAGCAATTCAGTCCAATAATTCAGCAATCTGTCCAGATCTTAATGTATAGTGTACACTTTGATATAAATTAGTATAAGTATACATATATTGTAGTTACCAATATCCAAATTTGTTTGTGCCAGAACTTCATTGATGGTTTAAGTCCTAACCCTAGACCTCTAACTTATACTGAAGTTTTTAACAAGTCTTACCACCTACACAGCCAGAATGTCTGCTTTATACAACACTTCAGGGAGAAAGAGGGGGGGGGAAAAACACAAACAGAAGCTGTTGCTCTCTTTTTGTATTTTCCTTGTCATCTAGTGAAACTAAATTTTATACATTTCAAATACAGTGCATGAAAATATATTTTTTGAAACCATTTACAGTAAAATGCAAACTAGCCTTTAACTGAAGTAGAAAAAGGCACTGCAAGTGCCAAGGTGCTAAAAAGAAAGAACATAAACTTCAACACTCAAAACTGCAAGAAAAGGCATTTATGACACATGCAGTTGTGTGCTACAAAACTTATATACAGTTTTGAAACTAAAGTACTTACCAGATCACAGGACATATATAAACCCTTTATTCCAAGACTTTTTTATAAAACAGAAGGTAAGGGGTAGAAGTTGTACAGGTCTCAGGAGAGCAGGCATTCAGAAAGTCCTTCTCCTCAAACAGTCTCACTTCAGAGTCATCAAACAGCATCCATCTCCCCTCATAGTCCAGTAGGCTGCACGGGCTGAGTTCATCACTAGTCTCCACAGAGAAGTCATCACTGTCACGTCCAGCACTGGCCACTGCACAGGGTTCCCGTTTCCCCTTGTTTTTAATTCCTGCCTCATGTCCCTGAGAGTTACCGCACTCTTCCTCTTTGATGCTCTTGTCTGGGTTGGCCTGCTTGCTGCCCCCCAGCTCAAAACCTGATACACTCCTCTGCCCTCCCAGAAGTCCCACACCTTCAGGTGGCTTCTTAGCTCCTGCTTTGTTAGCAGTACTAATGGACACCTCACCATCATCGTAGCCCCGTGCTGAGTCGTAGAGCTCGGCTGCTGCTGCACCAGGGGATTCTGGCTTCTGGCTATCATCCATTAGCTCCACTTTAATATCCTTGAGGTTCATCATCTTTACATATGTGGTGTAGTGTCCACTGCTGATGGTGACCCCGCTGTGCATGACCACTGCAAACAGCTCATAGTGCTCCTTAGAAGGATGGGTGCACCATTCCTCAAGAGATAACTTGAGAGGGGTATGGAGTGGGGTGCTCACCTTGGAGAGACAAGCATAATGGTCCATCCTAAAAAAAATAAAAAAATAAAAAAAAAAAAAACCCCTCAGACACTGTAAATTAACCACTAAACTGGGCCATGCATAACATGCCTACAAAATTACACCCTTTTCAAATGTTCAAAGGCTTACCCTGAACCATTTGCTGCAAAACACTTAAGATGAATGGTGACAATCTCAGGGGTTTTGTCAAACAAAAGGCTTCTCTCTGCTTCTGTGTAATGATGACATGTCTCACAGAAGTACTTGTCCTCTCCTACAATCCTTTCCACTGAAGCAAACTGGGATATGGCCCACCTCAGTGTCTTTGACTCCTGCTTGGGATCGGGAGACACTTAAATCACAAGACAAAGGGCTTGTTAATAACTGGATCTTGATGTGAGAAACATCTCCGACTGAGGACAGATCAGCACACTGCTCTCACCCTCTAAGCCAGCTTCCACCTGGCAGGGCTCAACCTCTTGCACAGGGACACTGATGTCCTGAAAGTCCTCTCGCCGTTCTGTGTAGCACTCACACTCCAAGCAGCGCGTACGCAGGACCAGCTGACCCTGGAACATGCTCTCCATCAGGTTTAAGCAGCGGTGTTCTGTGAGGGAGAACATCAGAACAAAGTTGCAATACGCTCTAAAATGTTTTGTAGATAATGCTGCAGACCAGAAATGAAATTTAAAAGAAAAAAAAAAAAAAAAAAAAAAAAAACTCGNAACAAAACAAAAAAAAAAATTAAAAAAAAAAAAAAAAAAAAAAAAAAAAAAATTCTACGAACTCCAGTAGGTTCCGTTATTTCTCATTTATCAACTATTAAGTAATTAACCTGAATAGTAGATCATTCCAGGTGTCAACCAAGAGCCAATTAAAACTCAGCAGAAAACAAGAGCTGCTGTTTACCCTAAATATGACTTAATTTGGAGCATATTAACCTTGAGTCTGCAATGGTCTTTTCAGTTCCAACTGTATGGGACACTTGTCTTTACTGCAGATTCCACTGGCTTCCTCATCCTTGCCAGAAGTTAAATAGTCTCCCTCCTCCTGCTTGGCTTTAATGTCTTTGCCTCCAGTATGTGTGCTGATCTTGCCCATGCTGCAAAACTTGGAAAAAATGCTTGGCTGCTTCCCTGAGGGCTTCAGCCAGCTCAACTTTGACCGTTTTGGTCGTTTTGAAGGCACTGTGGAGGCACTGTTTTCTTTTGCCTCCATATCACTTGTCCCCTCATTCTCATTTTGGCCACTTTTGGCAGTGACCTCACCAGAGGGTTTCCTTTTTGAACGTGTAAAATGTGTTGTTTCTTCTGATGCTGCGGTGCTTCTGCTGCTGCCCTTCAGACATTTTGACTTCTTTTTCGCATTCCCATCTTCCGTGTCATTCTTCCTCTTACAGGTCCCTTGCCTCTCTGGGCTTTTATCTTGCTTGGACTCTTTCACTGTCCCTTTATTTGCTGACTCCTCTGCACTTTCATTCAGTAAGGAGTTCCTCTCTTCCTTTCTTTCACCACAGTCTACATCTTGGACCAGGTTTCCAGGCTTCTCCTCAATCTTCTGTTCCTTCTGGGTAGACTCACAGGCCTCCTGGATGTAACCCAAAATGCAACGGAGCACCTCCTGGGCATCGTGCTGTAAATATCCCTCATACATAGGGTTCAACTGTCTGTGTATGAAAAACATCAAAACTGTACAGATTATTTAAACATTTGATTCCAAACTTATTTCCAATTACCAGTAGTCATACAACAGACTTGCACTTACAACAGTTAAATAATTAAAATTATATTATTGTTATTAATAATAATAAACAATTGTCCAAAAATTCACTTTTAATGATTTTCAAAATTCTGTAAGCAAATTACCATCTTACAGCTTAATAAAACATGTACGCATGAAAATATTATAATGTACAATACAATAATGTAAGACATCATGATGTAAGAATAGCATGACAGTAATATGAAAATATGTACAGCACTACAACACAACTGAGAATTATAGCCTATACTACAGATGGAAAATGTTACTAAACTGTTAGGACAGAGGAAGGCTCGGCAGATAACCCAGGACCTACATCTCCTGCTACAGATTTGATCTGCATCAGCTGGGCGTTTTTTTTTTTTTTTTTTTTTAAATTGAACCTTATCTTAGGAAGAATACTAACAAGTATTTTTGTACTGTACAGTATTTTTGTAAGCTTTTGTGCAGAATAAACACATCGTACAGGTAGAGAATGCTTTAGTGATTAAAAAAGGTGAGGGACATACTGTATCTTTAAAAAAAGAAACTTGAAGAATACAGCAGAAAACTATTTGTATGGACAATATACTATATTGTGGCCAAAAAGAACAAAACAGATCAAAAACATTGACAAATGTCTGGAAAGAACTTAGAATGTGGTGTACTAAACACTTAAATAATAATCACTCTGTCACAAATACAATCCAACTTAAAACCTGGCTGTTGGTCCCTAACCCTATTGTAAATCAAGGACAATTTTTGATTAAAAAATAGCTCCACCCCATCTCCCAGACTGAGTGTGTACCTGAGTGTGTTAAGCAGTCTGCGCGGTGAGCTGGCCAGATCACACTCTACATACTTCTTAGGGTTGAGAAGAAAGCTGGACTGAAGTTGCTCCATTGATGTTATTAGGTGCTGCAAACTCCACAGCAGCTCAACATTCATCGGCACAGACTCTTCATCAACTTCCTGCTTTAAGCAAAAACAGGTATCTTTCATTCATTAGATTTTTTTTTTATAAAGATTTTAAAGCACACACGTATGCAAAATATATAAATTTAAATAAAAAACCTCATTCTCAGTGTCTTTTTTTTGTTTTTCTCTCTTGGAAAATTTGTATAACTTTTTGATGGCATCTTTGAACCCTGGACAGTAATACAGCACCTGAAGACGTAAAAGAATTAAGCTTAGCACAGCACAGCAATATTCACCAAGACCGACACCATGCTTAATAATGCTATTCATCCATGCATATTTCCTTCACATACATGCTCATAAATTTAATTTTCATTGTAATGTAAAGACAGTAGCATGCACAATAGTATCTGAATCATATCAGCATTGGCAGATAATTGAATAGACCAGACTTTTCCCTACCTGGAGAATGCTGTTCAGGTAGCAGGTGTTCCCAAGATTATTCAAACCAACAAAAGGCACAGGGTTGTCTTTCTTATCATACACAAGAGGGACACATGGGGCCGGGCCTGGTACCACCTGGTCACAACTTGGAAAAAAGTAATTAAATGAATTAGACCTGCCTGGATCCATCTACTTGATGCTTCAACTTATAAAAGTGCAACTGTGTATTAGAATATTCTAACCTTTCTGGTTCTTCTTGTTCTGAGGGTTTCTGTTCCTCCACCTGGGATTCCGAGAACTCCAGAGTGCGTTTGGTGTCCTTCTTCTGGAAGAACTTGAGAGAAAGCCGGTTCTTCTTCACCGGGGTGTGGGTGGCCGGAGACACGCCCTCCATATGCAGACCAGGCATGGTCAGTGGATTGTCAGTGCCCTTCAGCTACCACATGAGGGAACATACGGCAAACTATAGCTTTATAATATTAAACGCAGATAATACCAACTTACAAGATCCCGATAAGCCAGAACTAACACCTTAAGTCTGAAATACGAAAAAACTGCGGTAACTATAATTAATTTGTAAGAACGTCAGAATTCAATTATTCAGAATACTTTAACGATCAAGTTCGTCGCTGCTTGACATGTACATGAAATCGAAGTTTATTAACCTTATATTATTTTTAAGAACCCGTGACTTAATTTATAAAATGTATTTTAATTTGATACCAAACATAACCGAACAGCCACGTTACTGAGGTAATACAGGAAAAAAATGGAATAAAGTGGGAGTAGCGCGTAGAGGAACGGTCCAACTGCCGAGGAACTAATTTTATACAGCTCAAAGTTATTAAGAGCGCAAACATTTATTTATTTATTGATTAATTAATTCATTTGGAAATTATACTCAGTTCGACCGGGCCAAGCATTGAGCGCGAGCCAGACTGACTGTCCTCGCGCGCAGGCCTCTGTAACCCCGCCTACTTTCACACAGCTCTCTTCCACGCGCAGTTTACCCCCTTTCTATTTACCCCTCCAACTAGCTCGAAACAGTAGCAACAGTATTGAAACGCCGCTGAACGGCATATTGTAACCTTTTCTGATTCGTTTGTAACTCAGTAATTGTGCGCTTTCCCACATAACTAATTAAACCGAACCTCGTCATAACTGAAAGTAACGTGGTACTTTGCAAAACAGTTCACAAGTGATCAAGTCGAAAGATAAAAGTCATACGTGCTACTTTACTCACCATTAAGAAGTGTTACATACTGGTAAATTTGGTTTTATTCCGAAGCTGCCCGCCAAAATTACCAATTACTGGTACAAGTTTATTGCCCCTACTACATATAAGTTGGCGCTTTTTCTGACGCAGGACCCCACGGTCTCTGGGCTGCTGTCCGAAAGCACTCTTGCCTGTAATATAAAACTTGATCAAATAATAATATTTTACTACAAATAAAATGCATGGATATACTTTTTTTAAAAGCTTTAAATAAAAATGTGCACGTGTTATTTAAATAGAATTACATTTTAAATCAGGCATATATTAGGAGATTAAAGCGAAGTACTCTAACGCCTTGTACGGCAGGGAAAGTACAGAACGTAGACATAGGAACACCAATCAAATACGGAATGTAAATGTACGTATAGCGTGACGTATTGTACCATCGCCAAGGAACAGGAAGAAGGCGAGGTAAAAAAAAAGGCGAATTGACAACGGTCGAATCCGGATACGTATCAAGTATCACGTGATCTGCTGTACGGCAGAGAAAGTATAGGAGAACGCCATTGTAGAAAAACAAAAAAAGAGGAAAATGCACTGATACCTTGCGACGGCATGTGCTGTTCGGCCCTAGAACACTGGTTTACGTTTAACAGTGCGAAGCGTCAATGCAGTCGTAAAATTAGCAGATAACAGTTTGATATTGTCGGTGTTTGAAAAGCAATAAAGGTCATTCTAGAAAATGAATAAATAAATTTTAGTTTAAGTAATTAAAAGTAAATAATTGACAACGGAGGTTGGTTTTATACGAGTATGGTTTTATATTAGAATATTTCAAATATACAAATTACAAATATAATCCGCTAAATATGGTTTGCTTTACTGCTCGTTTAGTTTCAATATAAATAACGTATTCATTCGCTGCATAAACGGGTTTCATTAAAATACCTTTGTTTACTGGGGGAAAAAATCTCCATTTGTTCTGCAAAATAGTATGTAATATCATTTAGGAATGCGAAAACGGAGATATTAATACTATTTATACAATTAATGCCAAGGCAAATTGCAATAATGCATCAAAATATGTATTATATGACCATTAATTGGAACCAACCATTTAAAATCGAATTGGAGCCTTGATAGCGACCTAACAGCAGATGGCAGTATTGCTAAGAAATTTCCTCATGTTATTTTAGTTCTGAAGAGCAAAGAGTCTTTTAGCCAAGCAAGAAATGGGGTTCGTTGGAGCATCAAAGTGATGACTGAGATTAGTAATTAGAATTTTTAGTCCACAGTAGCTGATTTCAAATTGAAGTTTATAGTCAAATAAACTAATTCCCCCACTGCTCTGGTGCAGCAGTTAGTAATGTTTCAGTCACAAGTTGTAACCCCACTCCAACTTTACTAGCCCTGATCACGATACTTTGCACCAGTTACCATGGATTAAGTGGCTTTGGTCTGTGCCTAAAAATGTACCTGGCAATGCAGCTGTTGTACGGATACTGTTGTGTCAGAGCCATCTGCATTTGTGCAGGTGTTTAGTGATTAGTGAATTTAAAAGGAATTGTGTACTCAAAATTGAGAAAAATCACTGAATTTAAATAAAGTTTAAATTAAAAGCCCTTTACTTAAATTCACAAAGCAATTTGTAATTGCTTATGTGAAAGGTGAGGGAGTGAGGCTGCCAAACATTTTGGATCTGCCAGTTAACTGTTGAGGAGAGTCACCTGCTGAAGTAAGTGAATGTGACAGCAGAGTACATTTTAGAGCCCAGTGTGAAAGTTACGTACCAGGGTGCTTTGCTGCCTGTGGTTAAGAGTTTTAGCATTTCCACATCAGAGCAGAAAATAATGCCATTCATGACAAATACTGTTCCAGCAGAGCACAGTCCAGTCAATTTGTAATGGAAAACTGAGGTTTTTCTCTGCATTTTGTACATCTAATATTTTTCAGTATGATTTTTAAGTTACCTTTTTAGTAATATTGATAACTTTAAAAGTCATCATTTTAATTTTAAAAGTCTTATATATAAGTTCTTAAAAGTTTTTTCATTACATGGCTTAAATGTAAAAAAGCAGCTATAGAAACACCCTATATATATATATATATATATATATATATGAATTATGAAAGCAGTCATTTCCCTATACTGTATTTAGCATGTTTTCAATAATCCAATGTTTTTATGGCAAAAATACATGTTATGTTATATGCGTAATATATTGACGTTTCATTGTATTCGTGCAAAAAATACATGTGTGGCCACAGGCAGCAGTATGTTGCATCTGTCATTTCAAATAATTACAGGAGGAAAAGCATTTCCACAGATACAGTTCAAAACTGTAGAACAAAGAAGAGGGATCCAGCAGTTGTGAGGTTGCCTGATAAAGCATTTGGAGAGGGGTGGAAGACAAGCTTACCCAATTTTCCAATTTTGGAGTAGTAATTTATAAGGTGCGCCTGCATAGGGCTTCAGCATTTAAAGCACATAAGTCTGCTGAATGTGATGTATTGATGCTTTACTGATGAGTGTGTAGTGCATTTTAGCCAACCAGATGCAGTATCTTTTTCAAAATCATTTTGCACAAGAGTAGAGCTATGTTACAGGAGGTTTTCGTGTTGGTATTGTCCCTTTGTTTCTCCTTCGCATCAATGGACCCCTTTTTGAGGAATGGTCCCCTAGCTGCACAGCCTGTCTGGTGTGCTGAGACTACCCCTCTGCAATCTGACCTCTGAGTTTTCATTGGATGGGTGCTGAGGAAGGGGGTGTGTCCACACCGCCAGCCACCCAGCACTGCTTATGGTTTAAAGTATTCTCAATAACAGCCGTATCCTACATCCAGATGCTGGTTCTGAGGCAGAGCAGGAAAGGTGGAGCGTGAGAAGAGCAGTCTGGATTTTGCTGAAGGACAGGAAAACGCATCAGCCCAGCAGCATAAAAAGGTATTGGATTGTGGGACTGGGGTCCATTCCTCTCCTTGAGGGTCGGCAGGACTTTCAAATTAGCGATAGTTATCTGGGATGCTCAGAGCTATATTTACCGCTGTTTTCTACTGTACTTCAAACTTCTACAAGGAAGGCTAGAAAATTATTCCTGATTTGCCTTTTACCTAGTTTCTCTGGTTTTCGTTACTATCCAGATGGGACTTTATGACTAATCTTATGAACCTTATGCTAAAAATAAAGTATTTCTAATAAATTGGATGTTTGTTAATTGAAACAGTGCATATCAGAGAGGTCATGCTTTTGCACTAATATTGCAGCACTCATTCAGAGTGTTATGTGCTCCTCCAGGGTCATACATTGCTGGGGTTGATAGGTTGGCTTATTGATTGGTCCTCAGGGAGGGTTTTGGGGGAGGGATGTGCTGGTGTTACAGAACTCGTGCCAGGTTGCATGAGAGAGGAATGCTCAGAGATAGGTATGTACCTTCTACAGGAGCAGTCTGAACAAATGTCCTTTATATCAGATATCAGTGCAATACAGAGCCCAACAGGGGACAGCCACAGCCATGTAAATCAATTAGGGCTGGATTCAGATAGGCATGTGGTTTGTGCTTATGTGCCTTGGAAGCCAAATTTCATAGTTTTATTGACTTTAAATTAGATTATGGTGATGAATTGCTTTGACTGTTGGACTTGGAGTGTGGTACCATCCAGGGGTGTTAGAAAGGCTGCTCTTTGTGCCCTGTGTAGCACAGCATTATTTTCTTTATGATCACAAAGTTCAAGTTCTGTGTAAGTGTTTGTAAATTATGATGGAAGGGGACATGGCCAATGTGGTCGAGAAGCCCTAATGAGCGCTGAGCCTTTGATGCTTTACTGACTGATCAGGGTCTCATTGATTGCCAGCTATGATGAAGACCCATGAGACCATCGCACCTGCACAGCACTGTAGGACGTTCGAGGGAATGACCTTTGAAACTGTGGGGAATTGGAGCACTATGCATAACCAGGATGTCAAACCTACCTGCAAACTTTATTTCATTTTTGGGCCTGACACCAAAACATGACAATTTGACATTCCAGTGCACTGAAGAGTTGATGCTATAAATACCTTATAAAAGTTGTCCATCCAGATATAATGCAACTCTCAGTGTCCTTTCATACCCTGGCAGTAAGCCTTACTGGCCCAGATGGTTTGCATTGTTCAAATTAGGACTAAGCTGCTCACACCACTGGCACAAAAGCTTGATGTTGAGAGCCAGCAGTTCTTCCAAATTTGCTGGACTCCGTAGTGATTTCAGGTTGTGTCATCTTCAGGGGGTCTTTACCCATTTCAAATTACAGAAAAGATACAGCAAAGATTTTCAGATTTACTTGTGATTATAAAGATCGCACCACACTATATTCCTCTGGGATAACAGGCTCTTGGCTTCACAAGAAGCAGTGGTGAAGATAGTAACCATTACAGGATATCCTGTGAGATTGATCAAACACTGTAAAAATTTCATTGACCTTTTATCTGGTCCTCATTCTAGTCCTCCACAGTCTGTGTTGCTTTCCTGGTTGTCTTCAGGGGACAACGCCAGGGGGTAACACATTCCACATGTATTAGGTGGAATATTTTTACAGGGGTCCTGGGTCATCTGTTACCCCTTCTTGTTTGGGGCTGCTCATTGTTCTCAGCCATGGTTTAAGTGTCATACTTTTTCACTCTGAGCTTGCAACCTACAGCACATCTGCTAAAGACGTAAAGCTCTGCGTCTGCTGTTTTGTGAACAACTGTGGCATTGCACTGCAGCTATTTGGCCACAAACATTGCATTATGCACACTTTTTAAAGAAGCTCCACTAAGGAGAACAGAATAGCAACAATAAAAATAACATTGCCTGTGATTTGTGCAAATTGGCTGTGAGTCTAGTGAGGGTGAGACAAGACTGTATTGGGTGGGGGGGTAGAGGGGTGCTTTTTTAACCTACAGAGTTGCCAAATTATGGGGTGGGGGGCAAATGAAGTACTCTGGTCCTTTCCTGCAGGAGGATGTTTTGCAGGGGGCTGGGAAGAAAAACAATAGATGAGATCATTTTCATGTTTCACTCAGCTTGATACAGCTTGATACAGTCCTTTTAATTTGTTGCCCATATTAACATGCAGAGAAACACAAGTCTCTTGCTGTCACATGTGAGAGAATCTAAAGGAAAGAATTTTAATTAATTGCTAGAGAAAAGCTTCTTGCTTAACCCCTTAGATAGGATGCAAAGCCAATGGGAAGACAGTAGAAAGATATAATTTATTAATCATCTTTGGAGCATTACTGTGTACTTATGAAGAATCACTTTCTGGGGTCCTTTTTTTCTTTCCTTTATTTAAGCTGTGCAAAACTTGTGTAGGTATGTGTGCTGTTTTCTCAGACAAACTATATCTTTTTATACATTTGGAAAAGTAGTTGTTAAATCACTATGACAGTGATAGAGTGTTTCTAAGGAACTGTATGAAAGATTGTGTCCTGGGTGGGGCCCGCAGCGGATGGAGACACTTGAGGGCCACTTCTGCTGGCTTGTATTCCTGTACTTGAGCCCAGGTTTGCAGCATTTGCGTCTGGAATCAGTTTAGGAAATCATGATAATATCCTTGTTTGTGAGAATCTTTAATGCAAGTACCTAGCTAAGTAGAAAACAAAAATACATTTTTTAAATTATATATTAATCATCTGATAAAATGCATATCAGTCTGAAAACGTGATATCAAGTAAATATTTTTTGTGTCCCCATTAATAAGGAACTAATTTAACTGATTTTTTTATTTCCATTATTTTAAAGTTGAAAAGTGATACTTTTTTTGTTTACCAAAGACCATGTTGGAATTAAAAAGTGTTGTGGTGATCAGCCAAAGAAGAGGATCTGTGACTAATAATTTCCTGAGGCTCCTTTTTCCCTCACATTCTCAAAAGATGCAAGTTTTTCATGTCATGGGTAAAAGTTAACTAAAGCTCTGCAGTCCATCACTTTATCAGCTCTGGGTTGTATCAGCAGTTTGGGTTCTCTCTGTTTGAACACAGGCCAAGCATGTTCTCTGAAGGTTACCATGCACTGACACAAATCTATCACCATGGTCTGCTGAATGTAGAAATGATTGGATCCATCCAAATCACAGTGTTCTACTGGTGAGGATGGTGAGCAGAGAGGTGCATGTGTTTTACTGCTTGCACACTGCTCTGCTTTTCCTCCCATACTTCATTGTCCTGAGGAAGAATTCAGTGTATGACTAGACTAATCCAGACTCACATCAGAGAAATAATATGTGTGTGTTTTTTGTGTATGTGTAATTGCATGGATATGAGTGTTTCTGTATGTATATGTGTGTGGGTATGGAGTTGTACCTCATATAGATAAGTTTTTTAATAATCTGTAAAGTCTAAATGCACCTTACAACTTTTGTGCTGGGGAGCCAATAAAAAACTTTTTTTCACCAAAAGCCAGTAAATGAATGGCCTCTCGCTCTGTCTCTCCTCATTTCATTCTCTCGATGAGTTATATTTATTTTCATTAAAAGAAAGTGTGGGAGTTTCTTATTTGATTTCGCAAATTTATTTTTAATCAAAAAAGTTTCAGAAATATTTTTTCTTAGGCTGTACAACAAAACACATTAAACAGTTATTAAAAAAACAGAGTAATATCCACCTCTGTTAGTAAAATCACATTTAATTACTTTGTATGCTAGTTTCTGTTATGTCCCAGTTGTGCTCTACTGCCTGAAAAATTACTTGCCTTTCTTCCAGTTATATGTGTTCAAAGTGACTTCTGCTTTAATCCAGATGATAAACTCAACACCATTTCTGTGGGGAGAATTTGAAAACCGGACTTCTTTTACAATGCTCTTCATGGATGTAGTTGTATTTACTATAAATATTTAGTTTAATTTAAACTAAAGCTGAATATTATGTCATAAAACTTATCTTTACAGATTATTCATATTATGAACTGGGATTGCTAGACAGACACAAATATTTTGATTTTCAGTCTATTGTAAGGTTTGGTGTAAGAAGAATAAAAGTGTAGTTGGGTGATGCAGGTGCATCTGTGTGTTTAGATACTTATTGTCTCTTTGAAAGCTGCCTTTTATCACCTAGCTTTGGGTAATATGTGGATCAAATGGCTTTACCATGTGAAGTAACTACATCATGTGGACTGCCTTGATAGTTAAAAAGAGAACGAATGTTAAACTCATAGTCTGTTTCTTGTTAATATATTCCATATTCATGTTTCATGAGTTATTTTGCAAGGTTTGAAATCTATTCCTGTTTTGAATTTAGTTTATACTTTGATCCTAACAGTTTTCACAATACTCAAGAACAAAACTAACATTCAAAACTTGAATATAACTGATGGATTGCAGGGTTGATTCAGGTTTTTGAAATATTGCTAAAACATATTTTCTGAGTTTCAGAGAGAATTCATGTGTATAAGGTGAATTGTGTATTGGTACAGTTTCACCTTCCTTGGAATTATCTGTAACAGTCCACTGCTGCAGCTGCAGCAGGCTAGATGTCTACACAGATGCTGAAACAAAATGTACAAGATTTGAATACTGTATCTGGAATATGTGGTTGCTGCATCTTTTATCAAAATACCAGAGGCATGAAGACATGAGTAAGATTGTTGCCTTTTTTGCCTGCACTGCATTTAAAAGTGCGGGTACCCTCTTGCAATAATTTCCTTGCTTTCGGCAGGAAAGCAGCACTGTTTGCGGTGCCTGTGTCTTTGGCCTGAAATCAGGAATGCTCAAGATAACACCATGGTTCCAACAGTTCTCATACCACTGGACCACAGTGTTGGATGGAGGCTGATCTGGACCCTGCCCTTCATGCCCTCCTGTTGTTCTGGTAGAAGTTGGGAATGACACAGATTATGCTGGACTTGTTGTGTGGCACAGTGTAGCTTCAGCCTTTTACACAACCCTGACTGTGGAATCAGACATCTAAAGGGGTCTGGAAGCAGTAATGCTTTGATTTTCTTCTGTGCCTGAGTTTGTTGATGCTATGTTCTTCATGAAATTTAAAACCCTATGGGACATACTTTGTCTCTTTCTAAAGTTATACACACTAGTTTCAGTCCCATAACTGTGTGGTGTTACCACCATATTTTTTGCATAATCAAGCAAAATTCTTTCTATTGGTCAAAAGTATATGCTACATCACTATGCCTGAAGGTGATATTTTCAATGAGCTTTGATAAACTAATTTTTGACCAGCCATAATACAAGATGTGTTCATTAGTTTTGAAAACCCAAAGAGAAATGTGATATTTTTTATCATACAATACTTTGTTTCAGCATGCCAACTGTTTTGAGAAAGTCACCACTAGTATGGTTTCTAACCTAGTTTGTGGTTTCCAGAAAGAATGCAGGGGGAGCATGTTTTTGTACCACAGCAGATATAGTTTTGTCACTAAAGCCAAGTTTTTTCTTTTGATAAGAGTGGCAGAGGAAGCAACCCTGTGTTTATTTCACAGTGGGAATTTATATTTTTAAAAAACAGGGGAACCATCTCTGTGGTTTTTTTAGGGGTAGAGAGCCCACAGTGGGATGAAAACCCTCATTACTCATTCACTTCCTGTGGCTGAACTTTGACTGAACCACTGAAATACAGAGCCTAGTTCAGGCAGAGACACCATAGCAACTTGAAGGAAACTTCGTGGTCTCTCACAGACCTCTTGATTGAGTTGTTCAAAGGATTTATTATGTGAAAAACAGCAACATTTGCTTAAAAACTGTGTGATTTCCATTAATCTTAGTTGAGGAAAGATCCTTGTGGAGGTCATGGCTGAATGGTTTGGTCTTGAGTACTTCAATAGGCCTGTTTCTCTCTTGTCTATTCCTCTCAGTGGGCTTACTACTCGCTCCTCAGTTCAGTGTCTGATTAAGTAATCAGTCTCAGCGGAAGATGCCTAGCATCAACTGGGGGACTTCCAAACGTACATACGTACATACACACATATGTACATACAGTGGCAAAACAGAGATAAATAAATAAACAAATAAGTTCCTAAGTAAATAAATATGCATGCAGATTTAAAGATGGGGAGGGGGCATCTGTAAACATAAATGCTTATTTATTTACTTATTTGTTTACTTATTTATTTCTGTTTTCCCACTGTGTGTAAATATGTTTGTTATGCGTTTTATGTAGCTGCAATGTGGGATTAATAAAAATTCATTCATTCATTCTGATGAAAGTCCCTATTTAAAGCAATTTGTAATTAGGGATGTATCAAAAAAACTTTTTTTCAGTTCATTTTGCAGGGGCTGAACCAGATAGTTTAGCAGTGTCAATTAGGATCCTTGCCATGGTGCCAGGACAAGGGAAGGTTTTGGAATAACTGCTAGGAAGAGTAGAATTTTCTCCTGTGGTAGGAGCAAAATAACTAAATTGAGCTTAAACAAAAAGGCTTTTTTGAAGTATAATTGCCACCTTATAAAAGCCACAGTTCACTGCAGGAAAAAAGCTTTCCAAAAATCTTCAAGGGCAACACAACAGTCCACTTTCATGGTCTCAACTCATTGTGTGAATGCTACAGAAGACGATAGTTGTCATAATGATACACACTCTGTGCATACCAGTGTGTATTTCATCTATAATGAGGTGAAAAAGTACGAAATCCTGGATAACTGTACAGTTAAATCTCCTTTAGCAGGTAAGAAAGAAAAAAAGAAAATCGCTCAGTATGACCTTTTGGAAACCTCCTGTAGCATTTTATTGCATTTCACAGAGTCAGAATACTTTTTTTTTGTTTTCTTCCATATGTCATCATAGTGGCAGGATAGTTCTGGGTTTTTCCTTTAGGAGAGAGCATCAAATGATTACACTTCTCAGTACAGGCTTTATTCCTATGTCGTTCTTTCTGCTGAATATATAAGGGATGCCAGCAAGCACTCCTCAAATCCTTACTTTAGAAACCAGGGGTCAGGGAGTGAAGCATGGCTCTGTTTTTGTAGGGGCCTCATCTAAATTTGGGTAGAAATATTTCTTACTTTGAACTGAATTGATTGTTTGGTGGAACCACAGATTTATGTCTTCAGAAAACTATGACAAAACCATTCAAGTCTGCCTGGTTCGGAATTTACGTGTGTTGCTGTACAGGCTGCAAATATTCATCTCAAAAAGAGCTGTTCAGAGTTTGCCTGTTTACTGCATAGCTAACATTGTTTGGGTCTGCGGCTCCCTGTGGCCAAGCCCTCTATGCAGCTCGTCGTGGTGAGGATGCCATACATGTAAGGTCTGTAACAATTCATTTTGGATCTACTAACCCAGGAACCCACTACACTGCTTCTCCATGACCAGTGTAGATTTTTCCTTTTTTCCTACCTCATATGTCACAGGGCGTGTGTGTATATCAGGGGTAAATCTGAATCTGGCAGTGAATTCAGTGCTATCACACAGCTGTCAGATCACAGTAGTTTGGCATCTGAAATAAAGGAGGCCAAGAAAAGTACCGCCTGGAATCTAATAAAAGGGTTAACTTGAATTATTTTCCTCTGTCTTCTGTTCCATTCCAGCAATTCAGAGAAAGGTTTACTTTGGCACCAAGGGAAAGGCCTCCTTACAATGTTTTCCTAAACTGTCAGAAGGTTCTTCTCAAAAAAAAACTATTGGTCTTTAAGTTTTTAAAAGCAAATTTAGTTAGGAAAGCTTATGTTAATGTGTCATTTAGAAATTTACTGGAAATACAATATACAGTGCTTACTTCATTATGTCACAGTAAATATACATGAGGTTATTCTAGTTGGATCTTTAATAAAATATAATTAATAAGATAATAATGGCATATGACATACTTTTTCATATATAACAATATTTGACTACAGAGGAACTGTATTTGATTAATTTCTTGTACAAAATAAAAGCAATAAATACCAGTAGAGCATTTCTGATTAAGAATGTACACTTGAAAAAGAACCTTTTTTATCTTTAAAATGTAATGAACAGTTTGAATATTAATGTGTTTCTTTTGGATGCAGTTTAAATGAAGATCATTTGTTTATTGAGAGCATGTCTATTTAAGCCAAGTATTTGCATTCTGTTATTCAGAATAAAATCCTGGTAAATCTGGCAGAAAAAAGGGAAAAGATAATGAGCTGGGAAGGTGGTACAGGGATTTAAAGGTGGTGTTCACTGTGTGACAGTAGAGGTTTAGTTTGAAGTGAGAGAGGAACTGGGCTGTCTGTGCTAAAGAATTTACTGAAGTTCTCTTGGCCTCTCTGGATGACACTGGTTTCCAAAAGCAAAAGGATGGTGATTGGTTACCAGTGTAGCAAAACTTTTACTTTTATTATTTACTATTTTACTATTTTATTTTGCTTTATTTGCTTAAACAATGAGCCTTGAAGAAGCCAGTGACTTGAAATCAGTAACAGGGGCATAACTAGACTGCTCACAACAACTGGAACTAAACACAGCAGACTGCAACACAGACTTTATCCACAGAACTATGAAATGCTCTTTTCTGCCTTCACACAGAAAGATAATTTTTGTTTTCCTTTGTCCCAAATGCCAAAAAAATTGAATGCCAACATTCACATGCTGTTATTTATTTCTCCACTTCTGCATGTGAACTGGCTTCTGCTCAAAATTCACTAAAAAGGTTACTTAAATTCCTTTCACTTACAGACTCACTTATGAATGCATTATAAGCAGTTTTTATAAAATTTAAAGTGTGGTGTGCTGAAGAAGATAATGTTGCCGAAACACATCCGCACACTGATAAGTAAAATGCACAGCTCATTTCACTAAAATTGTATCTGCTCTCCCAGCTTTTTTACATCTGTGAATATTCTTTGGGAAGTTACTGCCTGAGTTTATTTAACTCTAATTCAAAGTTGTGTAGATCTTCCATAATTATTGTCAAGTTTAAGAGCAATTTCAGTGGTGGAAGATCAAAATCTGCTGTTTTGCTTTATTGCAGCCACACAAAAACGGCAGATTTTATGCTAGAAAACTACATTTCTGCTGATAAACACATTGTTTTGGTTTGGAAAGACTCAAAAAATGTCTGTGTGGTTCTGTCCTGTAATTCAAGACATTTTGCCAAATGTCAACAACATATATAAAAAAAGAAAACTGTTCTACTTCCTCCTATTCCATTCCATGTAAAAAAAATTCCTAAGCTCATAACATAGAATTACTACAGTATACACGATAGCCTTGGAAACCTTTGACTAAGGTAACCCCATGTGTGTGCCCTTGAAGTTGATGGATGGGAATTGGGACCACTCTTGAAAATGGAGGCTGAGGTATAACTGCAGACAACATGCTGTGTGTACATTCTCTGCTGACCTATTTGTCACCTGGTCTTTATTACTACATCTGGCATTATCAGAGTGCCACATGACAGATTACTGATAAAAAAAATTCCAGGTGTTGTGACCTCAGCTGGCTGAAAAGAAGATACACAGCAGCAACACGAGAATTCTACAGTCAGCTCTTCCATTTGACTTATAGAAACAGGTGGCTTTGTTTAATTACATGCTGTATGTATGCATCAGTTATGTAACATGAATATTGAAAGGGCACATTACATTTTGGTATTGTCAAATTCATACCCTTGTCTTGTACAGACCCACATCATTTTTTAAAGTTTTTGTGTCAATTATAGAGTTACATTTTTTGGATGAAAATAGATGAAAATACAGATGTGAAAGGTAAACTGAACTGGAAAAGTGTATGATTATGAGAGTGCCTGCATTGGACCAGTGCCCTGCCCTGTGTGTACATGGTGTCACAACCTGGACAATGAATGAGAGAAATGGTAGTTATTTAAAAATAGGTACCAAACTAGTTTAAAAATAAAAAAATGCCTGGTAATGCCACCAATACCAATTATAATAACAGTTGCCGATTTAAAAAAAATTATTTGCAAGACACAAAAAAATGAGGCAAATGTTTGATTAACATTTATTAGTTTTTCTTTATTTCATTTTCACTTTGGTCCTTTGTCTCCAGATGTCAGTCCCTTCTTACTAAGTGACTGTACGGTCAGACTTTGTCCTCTAGGTTTGTTTCTTTAGGAGGGAAGCAGCCCTTTCGATGTAAACAGATTTTTCCCTTGATGGCCTTATCAGCACTTTGCACCCCTTTCTTCCTCAGGATGTCTAATGGGGAGATTTTCAACTCCCACCCTGTTCCTTTCTATTAAAGCACTTGCCAGATTCCCCCTCACACACCTTTTCCACCAGCAAAAGGACAAATATGAAATGCTGCTGTTGATCCATTGGCTCTGTTTTGGCACCAGCTCTTGTCAAAGTGTTAGGGCTCCTCCATGAGGGTCTCCATGAAGCCATGTGCTTCTGTAGATCAGTTGTTAGAGGCAGCCAGATGAATCCTGCTTGCACCCTGATGAACCTAGGTCTCACACCTTCCCACTTGCGTCATTTTCCATTCTAGTAAAACAATCAACGAAGGCCATGCTTGTGCAATGAAGTCTCAACCGTAACAAACTCAATGAGCACCTGAGCAAAAACAGACATGTCCATGTGAGATCTTTGTGGAGAAAAAGCAGTACAAGAATTCTCTCATAGCTATAAACTCTCATTCACAATTGGGCACTGTGGAATTTTTTGCAAATAGCTGCATTTTACAGGAACACTGCATGTGAAGTAGTTTTCACAAGACACTTTAACATACATATAAATACAGTAAACTTGTCTGAATGGGAAAATGTACTATGTCTAATGTAAATGAGGTAGCTCCATTAAGGTGTGCCTGTGGTGAAAGAATTATGGGATCTACCCTCATGGAGGGTATGGTACAGCACAGATGGTACCAGACATTATGTGTACTTAACCATCATTTCCTCCTTAAAGCAGAGCAATGTACATTTAAAGTTACAGATGTCAGCCTTGTGAAACAAATTTTTGTAATATAAAATAAGCTTATACATTTTCAAATTACTTGTCAACCTGTTTTGTGCCATTTCTCTAATTTTAACTCCTGAACTAAGCAGATGTACAGAACATTTCATTCAATTAAATGTCATATAGTACCATTTTATATAAATATGTTTATAACATGTCTGTTAGGTTATTGGCTTTAACTAACTGATTTTGGTAGTGTATAAAGATCAGCAAGACAAATTACTATTCTTGCATTATTACAGTACTTAGTTAAGTGCACCTTTGCCTGTTAAAAAAATTATTGTTTTGTTGTTTGTACAGCATTTTCACCCAAAGCAATTTAGCAGTTTACTCATTTATACAGTTGTGTACTGTGCTGGAACAATTAGGTCCTTTCCTCTGGGACTGTCCCACGAACCATGAGTCTAACCAGGTACCATCAAGTCTGAGTATTATACCTGTACACTGCCTGCTGCCTCTGCCCTTACCCACTGCGAGTTCCTTAATCATAGTCAACACATTCACATTCTACAATCTGCTGTTAACCCAGGTTATTAGCGACATGGCTATAATCAACATACCACTCTGACATACAGCAGGTTATGCAAATATGGCTAGTTTATGTGATTTAATGACCTTTTAATGACACCTGTTTATAATAAGTGATAGAAAAAATGCTTTGGGAGGATATTTTATACCATAGTGCTGCCAGGAACAGTCTGCATTATTTAAGGAATCCAGTCAAGACTGTGACACTCATATACCCAGGTAATGTATTTATACACCAGCTGATAAAGATGGAAGTGATGGAAACTAAAAAATGAAAATCATAAACCACTTCATATTCAGGCTGATTGGAAAATACAGCTTTCCTGTGCAGATGACACAGCAATGTTTCCAATAACGCCACACTATCTTTAGACAATTGTGTTTTTTCCTGAAAAGCCTGCAGAGCCAAATTGTGCTGTTTATATTAACTTTGTAAGAACTGCAGTCCGTTGTGGAAGGAGAGCGAGCCACAGAGCTCATCTGGCTAAAACAGAGCTGTTGCTGTACACTTGCAGGGCTGCCATGTAAAACATTTCAATGGCTTATAATGATGTATCCTAGAATACCATGGCTCACAACTCACTTGTTATTGTAGATTTTAGTAGCACCTCTTGCCAAGGGCTTCATTTAGTCTGGCCAAACTCTTGTGTGCAAGGAGAATAAACCTTTTGTGCTTAGACAACAACATCTGTTATAGGTAAATATATCTTTGTACTGAACCTTTCAGTGTGAGTCACTTTAAGGTAAAAGTTATGGATTCTTATGCTAACCATGAATTTTTTCTGTCTTAAAATAAACCAAAGAGAACATTAAACATAAATGTCCATTAAATATAAATAGGCTTTACAATCAGTTCCGTTGTATGTTATTTGCATTTATTTAATTTATTGTGATAACAATGCGTCAGTAAATCTGTACATGCAGTTCCTCTCTTAATCTCCAGCAAGCCCAAAACACACAGAGTTGCCCTTTCTTTTCAGACTCAGTGTGGTTATTTTCTGCTAGGTTAAATGAGGAAGTTGCAATGAAGTCTGTGGAAGGCTACACACCCACTCAGACAAAAAATACAATAATGAAGGAAATGTATTCCTGTAACATATAAACACTAAGGCTCACAAAGATCCAAAGAATAAAATGCATTTTAGAGCAAAACACAGACATACACAAATGAGCATGCACACACAAACACTCACCCCCCCACACACACACACACGCACACACACACACACACACACACACACACACACACACACACACACACACACACACATACTTCAAATACTGGAGAATGGGAAAAGTGATGGATTGTGATTGCTCACTTCAGGGAGAGTGGTCGTGATTCCTGGCCCATTGTCCAGTGTGAGAAGAAGTATGTTACCTTATAGTAGTAGTTTTGGCCCCCTTTAGAGACATCAGTTCATAGAGCTCCAGTGTCTATCACGTGGCAGCATTTACTATAAATGTATATGTGCTCATTAATTACAATCTTGTTTTTCCCACCCTGTATCTGCATGATTTTTGTGTTATAAGGGTACTTTTTCCCTAAGGAAAATGTTTACTTTCTGTAATCATATGCTTGTTGTTCACTGAAGAGCCTAGGCTGGTTTCTTATTAGTTTGTTGAGCAGCTGAGCAGGAACTGAGGCTTCAGAGCTGCAGAAGCAGCTTCACACTGTGCTGCCATGGGGCCTAAGACCAGTCAATGTGTTTTGAAGCTCAGTGTGTTTGGAACTAAGCATTAAAAAAAACATGCTCAAAAATGAAGCCTGGACTTCAGGCACAACATACAACATTCGTTTTCTTGTGGTCCTAATGTTTGTTCCCACAGAACCATCTCTGTGCTCCAGTCAGTCAGTCTGACAGACAAACAAGTATCTTTTACCTGAGCAGCTATCTCTCGCTCTTTTTCTCTCTGGCTCTCAATTCAATTTCAGTGTGCTTTTAATGACATGATAACTATACACATGTATTGCCAAAGCAAGGCAGTAAAATGTAACAATTTTGAGAAAAAGAATATTCTATATCAAACACTGGGAGTAACATGCAGTGGTGCTTGAAAGTTTGTGAACCCTTCAGAACTTTCTATATTTCTGCATAAATTTGACCTAAAACTACATCAGATTTTCACACAAGTCCTAAAGGTAGATAAAGAGAACCAGATCAAACAAATGAGTCAAAAATTAGACATGGACATTTATTTATTGAGGAAAATGATCCAATAATACATATCTGTGAGTAGCAAAAGTATGCGAACCTTTACTTTCAGTATGTGGTGTGACCCCCTTGTGCAGCAACAATTGCAACTAAATGTTTCCGGTAATTGTAGATTAGTCCTGCACATCAGCTTGGAGGAATTGTAGACCATTCCTCCTTACAAAATAGCTTCAACTCTGTTATGTTAGTGGGTTTCCTCCCATGAACTGCTCGCTTCAGGTCCTTCCACAACATTTCTATTGGATTAAGGTCAGGACTTTGACTTGGCCATTCCAAAACCTTAACTTTGCTCTTTAACCATTCTTCGTAGAACGACTTGTGTGCTTAGGGTCGTTGTCTTGCTGCATGACCCACGTTCTCTTGAGATTCAGCTCATGGACAGATGTCCTGACATTTTCCTTTAGAATTTGCTGGTATAATTCAGAATTCATTGTTCCATCAATGATGGCAAGCTGTCCTGGCCCAGATGCAGCAAAACAAGCCCAAACCATGATACTACCACCACCGTGTTTCACAGATGATATGAGGTTTTTATGCTGGAATGCAGTGTTTTCCTTTCTCCAAACATACCACTTCTCATTACCGCTCCTCATTTAGACCAAAAAGCTCTATTTTGGTCTCATCTGTCCACGAAACATTGTTCTAATAGCCTTCTGGCTTGTCTAGGTGATCTTTAGCAAACTGCAGCAATGTCCTTTTTGGAGAGCAGCAGCTTTCTCCTTGCAATCCTGCCATGCACACAATTGTTGTTCAGTGGCCTCCTGATGGTGGACTCATGAACATTAACTAATTTGAGAAAGGCCTTTAGTTGCTTAGAGGTTACCCTGGGTTCCTTTGTGACCTCGCGGACTATTATACGCCTTGCTCTTGGCGTGATCTTTGTTGGTCGATCACTCCTGGGGAGGGTAATAATGGTCTTGAATTTCCTCCATTTGTACACAATCTGTCTGACTGTGGATTGGTGGAGTCCAAACTCTTTAGAGATGGATTTGTAACCTTTTCCAGCCTGATGTGCATCAACAACTTTTCTTCTAAGGTCCTCAGAAATCTCCTTTGTCCGTGCCATGATACACTTCCACAAACATGTGTTGTGAAGATCAGACTTTGATAGATCCCTGTTCTTTAAATAAAACAGGTAAACCACTCACACCGGATTGTCATCCCATTGATTGAAAACACCCGACTCTAATTTCACCTTCAAATTATCTGCTAATCCTAAAGGTTCAAATACTTTTGCCACCCACAGATATGTGTTATTGGATGATTTTCCTCAAATAAATGACCAGGTCTAATTTTTTGACTCATTTGTTTGATTTGGTTCTCTTTATCTACTTTTAGGACTTGTGAAAATCTGATGTAGTTTTAGGTCAAATTTATGCAGAAATATAGAAAGTTCTGAAGGGTTCACAAACTTTCAAGCACCACTGTAGCTCATAAATGAATAAATTATGAAAAAATGTTATACTGTATATGCATTAAAAATATGTTCATATATTATATTATATTATTATATATAATGTATAATAGAGAACTAAGTAGAAAATAAGTAGTCTAAACTGCAAGTGTCTATATTAGCTTATGTGAGAGAGAGCGAGAAAGTGTGTTTATGTGTGTATCACTCTTCCTCCTTTGCATTATGGCAGGCGTGTATGCAAAGTGCTGCCCCGTTCCCCTATTAAATAAGGTAGCAGGCCGTTTTTGATGTTCTAAAACTAATATTCATTATTTGGGGGATTAATGTTCTTGTACTTTTTAATATTTTTTACATCAGGAGGTATAGCTCTTTCTTGTTTTTTTCTTTACGACGCTGAAGTCGAGCGGAGAATCGTGGAAGGGGGGGGGGGGTCTCGCACAGCACAGCGGTGGAACCGCGAGCCGCCCCTGACAGCAGGTGACAGGCAGAAACACACGCCTGCACTGTGGAACCTGAGGGACGGCGCGGGGAAGAGGTTCGTGTGAGGATCTTCCTTCCATTCGCCTTTCGCATGTGTGTATGTGGCACAAAGACAGGGAGAGAGTCGGAGAGAGGGAGGTCATCCCGCAGTCCCATTGCTGCAATGCAGGAGTTTGTGTGTATTTGTGTGTGTGTGAGAGAGGGAGAGATTGGGCGGGTAGTCTCTAGCTAAAAAACCGACCTGCGTATTGTTTGCCAGGATGCGCAAGGTGCGCGTTAATGCAGCTCCAACAATTTCCACGCACGCTGCGAGATTCTTTTTGCCACTCGAGGCTGCGCGCTCCCGCGAGTTGTTGCCAAGCAGGATAGTGTAGGAGGGGCTGATGCCGGGGAGTTTCTCTGCGCTCTGTGTGTCTGTGTGTGCGCGCAGTAACTGACAAAAAGGGACACACACGCATCTGCTGCTGTCATCATCATCCTCCATCTACCCCCTCCTGTCACATGTTCACTGCAGAGTCATGTTTCTAATACAAAACACATTTTCCCTGTAAGACAGTATGTTGGTGGTGTGCTATGTATACTGCTGTTTGTGCTGTGTGTGCTGTTTTTGTGTGTGTGTGTGTGTGTGTGTGTGTGCTGTGCTTCATATGGGTCCTGAGTCTTATGAAGGGGCTGCTGCTGGTGTAGAGCTGAGTGTGTAACAACAACTGTTATAGGGGATCATATTAATATTTCAGGGTAAGAGGTCCTAGGGGTTATGAGTACTGCTTGATCCTGTACTCTCTGCAGGCTCTGTGTGATGGCTTCAGACTTGAGATTGAATAAGCAATGTGTATTTCTCATTCTTTATGTTAATAACCTGAGAGGCATACAGTGGTGTCCCAGCTGCTCCTGCACAGAGGGACACTGTGCTCTGTGGCAGACAGTAGGTAGGCATAAAGCATATAGGGTGTAGGGTACAGTACCTATAACAGAGAGGAAACACTAACCAGAAGCACATCATCAGCAGGAGTGTGTGTCTGCAGTGCAGTCAGAGCACTGCAGTGAATTGGTACAGCTTTTCTGATGGCAAAGGTGTCACTGTGGTTCATGGGAAAGCACACAGCTGAACATGAAATGGTAACTCTGAAACTGGATCCATCATTCATTTTCAATAAACCCTTGTCCAGTGCAGGGTTAAACAGCCTATCCTGGAAGCATAACATGTGAGGTCAGTCCATTGCAGGGAAATCAAAGACTCATTCATTTAAGCACATTTTTGGTTACCCAGACCACCTTAAATACATGTTTTTGGACTGTGAGAGGATTAATTACAAATATACAGGATAAATTGACAGATATCCTGCAGCCTGGGATGTAGCATAAAGCCCTACCATACCCACCTAACGCCCTACCTATCTACCCCCCCCCCCCAATACACCACCTCGTAAGCTCTTCACCGGGGTCATCAGGTAGGCACCATCCTTCATTGGCGTTTCGCTGACTTAGGCCCACGACACCTCTGGATGGCTCAGCAGTGTGGCCTGGCATCCCAGACCCACCCCCCTCCAAGCTTACTAGGTGACAGGTCCTCGCCTAACTATACTACCTCACCTTCCCCCATTCTAGTTGTGAGAGGAAACTAGAGCAGCTAACAGAAACACATGAGAACAGAGGGAGAACATGCGAACTCCATCCAGACCAGGCTGGATTCAAACCCATGTCTGCACCCACAGCCCAGGTACAAACATTACCCACTGTGCCTCTAGCAGAACCTATATATATATATATCCTAAAATTCAGCATATTTTAACAGTGTTTGGCAGTTTATTTTTGGGCAGATGTGGGTCCCTTTGCAACCACGATGTAAGAGGCTCAGGGCCTAGTCTGTGATAAAATCTTTATAAAACCACACCTGCACACACTTCTGATTGCATGAGATAACAAATAAATCAACCTGACTTGTTCACTAATCTTCTCTAGTACGACAGGTGCAAAATGTGTTCTGCTGCAGTGTCACACACATTTAAACACAAACCTGACAGGAGGAAGTTATATTTCTGCCGCTTTGATTTTTGAGTTGCTTCATGTGCACTTACTATACAATTGCTGTTTGCCCATTTAGGACACAAATAGGAGATAAGGCTTTTTCCTCTCTCTCAAGTGTCAACTATGAAATGTGGAAAAGAAAAATTAATAATACAAAATAAATGCTAATATTATACATTGTTTATTGTTATAATTTATATACATTTAAAAAATAAATACAGTGATAGTTTTCTTTTGGGAGAATTGCTCTTTATTTGTAGTGAATGTCATTTGTCACATACTGGAGCTGCTGATTGCATGTGGCCTTGGAAGTGTACATCTGGTCCCTGAAATTTTGTAAACTGTTTGTGGTTTTGACATTACTGTGTAGTGAGATGTACAGTATTATCTGGCAGCTCTCAGGTTTTTAACTGGAAGCCCACAGCAACAAAAGTGAAACAGTTAAAGGACAGGCGCAAGGTTTCTGCACTCCATGTCATCTCCTCCACCTTTCTGTACTGACTGGCCTCCTTATACCTAATCACCTTTGCTATCAATCCTTTAATACCCAACAGCTGCACATATTACCATCTGATTTTAAACGTGAAAAAAACTGAAAGGAGACATTATTTCTGAAAAATGAATAGAATCTCTTCAATACAAATCGTTCATGTAATATTTTTCAGCACTGTTTCATATATATTGGAGGATGAGCAGCCAAAAGGTGAACTGTTGATTTATTGTTTTCTGTTTTTTACTGTATTTCCAGCTCACATTAATATTTGGCTACAGTTTCATACCCTGGAACTTAGCATGTTTCATTGTGGAATTCCTTTAAAGTGAGTGAAACACAGTGCAAAGAATTATTTACAGGAACCTGGAGAATCAGATAGAGTTTGGGGTAAAACAAGGCCTGAAAATAGAGGACTACACACAGGGTCAAATATGTTCTGAGTACCATGGAGCCATTGACAGCTGATTCTCATTACATCCATTTTCATAGCAGAGCCAGTGCCACCTACTCCAGCAGAGAACATCCCTACCAGCATGTTACACACACTTTGTGTCCCACAACACATTTTCTAGTTTAAAAGATAGTAGTCATGTTGGAAAGTTTCATTGTCTGAGTGCCACTTCTTGTAGATCAGCATATATTCATGTAAAGGACTCCCTATTCATGGAAGGAATTTGATGTAATGGGAGTCTTCAGTACATCTTTTCTGATTCAGATGCAGATGAAATGATCAAATTACCTCGACAGACACCAAGAGTTGATATTGTTGATATAGTGCAATGAAACTTTTATTTTTTTAGTATTAGGAAAGACCATGTAAAATGCCCATCTGATGCTGTCAGTATCTTGTGTGAGAAACGAGGTGTATAGCCTGCTAATGTTTTATACTAGCTGAGTTACTTGGCATTGCCCAGGTCAGAAACTTGAAAGGTAAACAGTAATAATGCATTATATATCACCGAACTGTATTATCCTTAAAGCAGGTTTCCAGCACACTGCCCTGTCATCCATTCCTGGTGTGTGTGTATGTGTGTGTTTAAACAAAAACCTCACTTAGGGTGAGAAGTACCTGTGTACCAAATTTAAAGTCTGTGGCTTAAAAAACAAAGTGATGCATAAANTGTGTGTATTTAAACAAAAACCTCACTTAGGGTGAGAAGTACCTGTGTACCAAATTTAAAGTCTGTGGCTTAAAAAACAAAGTGATGCATAAAGAATAAAAACAAAAAAAAACAAACAGATTGAGCTTTATAGAAATAGAGATGGTACAGTCCATTGTCTTTTTGAGAATACAAGATTTGTTTAGTCCATTTGTATCAATACAAAGTAAAAGTACCAAGCACACTTGGTGCAGCTGTACCATTTGAATTCTCATTGTTATATTCACTGTTAATATCAAATGTGCTGTTAAAAAATATCCGCAACCACTGATTCAGTCTTGTGATGTTTGTCTTCAATAACACAATGCAAGCATGCTTGCATGATGCCCTCAGCTGCTATAAAACAACACCATTTGTTGAGTTTGTTGGAGAGTTGACTTGCTCTCTGTTACAGTAAACCACCCAGTGTTAATGCAGGACTTTGTGATTTAGGGCAGTCCTGCTCACACGAATAATTAAAGTAGTGTATGCACCTCCAGGCAGTCTGTGCTTTTTTCATGAGCCAATTTGAGTGTGTCACGGGTTCTGGCTCCAGAGGACAATGAATACAGCTGGATGGCTCTGCCCATACCTCATACCTCACAACAAAGGGACAAGTTTAGATTTCTCCTGAAATCTGTATTAAGTGATGGTCATGGGAAGGCAAACATTCATTCCTGACCATTAGATGGTTTTGAGAATCTTGAATTTATCCTCAATCACCTACCCAAACTACAGCTGAAGGCAGATGGTGTTTTTGTTTGGGGCATTAAACTTGTTAGTTGACTTCTATCTGTGAGATACATGAGAAGTAATTCAATGGATGACAAACTAAAGGTCCCACTCTTGCCCCAGTATCGAGAGGTATTCTTGCTCTGACATGGAGCCTGTTGGACTCTAAACATTAATGGCAGTCCAAGCCATGAGCAATGATGCATTAGCCCTTCAGTGCTGACTGCTTCTCCATCCAAGTCTTACTGCAACAAATTAAATCTCTTTCAGCTTCCACCGTGCCCCATATGGCTGCTTGTCACTGCTGTACCATACAGAGAAAACAAGATCTGGTGATGCAGATTGAATTACTGCATATTCTTTCATAGTCTTGGTGTAGTGTTGTGCAGTCAAATGTTGAGGAATTTTTCTCGTATTTCTTAGCAGAAAAATATAGCACAGCTTAGAGGTAGGATGAGGTATTTTTAACAAGAGCTCTGGGTTTTCTGGCAAAACATAATAATTGGAATGACCAGACAGTAGGGCCTCCTCATTTTCAGATAGAGACTGCAGCTAGCAGTTGATTTCTTCAGTACGGTTCTCAGTGTTTGGTAATCTGACAGCCAAGGTGTTTTCAGGTGTCACTATGGACTGACTGAGAACAACAGCTGCTGATGTTTGGGACTGTCTGATCATTTCAGCATTTCCTTATGCACCTCAGTTGCTTTCTTGTTGCTCCTTAGTGGAAGTACGCCATAATTATGATAATAATATGGATATAATGAATAATAATGGTCTTATTAATTATGTACTTTTGCACTATGACATAAAGCTGCAAAGGCACTGCAACACAGATATCCTATTTGTAGTACGTTTCTCTTATTAAAAGTTATTTTCAGGGAAAGAAATTAACTGTTAATTTTTTTTTGCCAAAGTGTGATGTTATTTAATTTTCTGAAAGGACAATTTTTTTCTGTAACAACATTTTTAAATACATTGGCAGCCCTTACATATACCAGTTTATCGAACTTGTATTTCCACTTCTGCATTGTTTGTTTTTCTATTAGTTTTGATCTCGGAACAAACATAACGGTCTGAGAAACCAAATAAGAGAAACCAAATAAATTCTGAAATTACTCCAGCTCCCTTTCCCTGTATAAAGCATCTTAAACTAGAGACATCCTGTACTTGGCATGTGTAACTGGAACAAATGAAATACAGCATAACTGGAATGGAACATTTTGCACACCACTGAATGTGACCATAGCGCATTTTAGTATTATGATCTTTTTAAACCACAGGTTACTGAAGCTGTATTTTTGAAGTGTTCTGATTTTTTCTTAATTGGCTAAATAAATGAAAGAAAAAGCTAATTGACTGAGATTAAAAAGGCAACTTGATAAACAAGTACAAAACAAATGGATTCCAAACCAATTTTAAATGTTGTACAAGGTACAATTTGTAAAATAATAGGAAATAAAAAAAAGATTTATTAAACCACATTCAGTAAAGTCACAGTGAAAGCAAAGATTCAATATTTAAAAAAACCCTTTTTTTTTTACAGGTTAAAAATATTGATCAATTCATCAATCCATGAAACTGAAAGTCTCGTACAATGGACAAAAAAAATGGTAAGAATTTGATCTTAATATTCACTATTTGCAATAAATGTATGTTCTACCTGATTTCATTAACACCTGTGTGAATTTGTCACCTCTGACCTTATTATGTAAAGATAAAGTATAAAACACACAGGTAGACTGACTTAACTGATAAAAGTAAACGGACCGTATTGAAATAATGTTTTTTATATTTCAGCAAATGGCTTTTCTCTAAAAGCTTCAGAGACTGGAGGCCAGCGCAAACAATTGCCATATTCTGTGGAAACTCCATATGGGTTCCATTTAGACTTGGACTTCCTGAAGTATGTAGATGACATTGAGAAGGGCAACACAATCAAAAGGGTCCACATTCAGCGGAGAAACAAAAACCCCAAATTCAGCACACTGCCACGGAACTTCAGTCTCCCAGGCCATGGCTCCCGGACTGTACCTAAGGACAACCGGGCATCTACCTACACCCTTGGGTCCAAAGTAAAGTCACGAGTTGTGGAGGTCCAGCAAATCTATGAGTTTCGACCACCTGATGGAGGGTCTGTGTGTTACCCTAGGGCATCTGGGGTTGCCTTCAAGTCCATTAAAGCTGTTGAAGATGCCACTCTCCAGGCCTTTGATGAGCAACCCCTGGGCCTTCATGTCAGGCCACATTTGCTCAGAGCATCCAGCATGCCAGTCACTGTCTTGAGGAAGAATTCTGAGTATATGGATATTCAAGGACACAAAGGCTCTGTAGGCTCATATAGAGAGAATGGCTCATCTGAGAATTTTTTCTGCTCATCAGATGTGGTGGACAGGAGAGCCAACTTGCCTGGAGAACATCCAGGGCTACACCAACAGTTTTCAACAGCATTGCAGAAGATACGGGAACTAGAGGAGCAGGTCAAAACCATCCCGGAGCTCAAAGCACAGATCTCTGCTCTGGAGGAAGAGAAACAACAACTTCTTCTCAGGCTTAACTCCCAAGCTATAGCCTCTAGAGGAAATACCAGATTGCAAGGAGAACTTGAAAGGACAGAACATCAAGATCCACGGGATGCAAGGGCATCCAACAGTAAGGACGCAAAACCTGGGCCTGAACACTCAGTCTCATTTGCTTTCCTGAATGAAGCTGTTTGTCAGTGTCTAGCTCAGGATTTGGAATCAGAGGAGCAAGAGGAATCTGAGAAACCTTCAGAACAGTTTTGGGCACAAGAAAAAACATGTCAGATTTCAATAAAGGAAACAGAAAAAACAGAAGAAATGGCAGACATGACACTCAGAGCAGCTGAACTTGATGGCTCAGTAGAAATTCCTTTGGCACACAATGCAGTAGTAGAGGGTCTTTTAAAAATTGATCTAAATAATTGTTTACAAGAAGCACGCAAAGAAGTAGAGACAATGGAAAGTCATTCTTCACATCAATTAACAGCAAGGGGAACATACAATGGGAACATGCAAGAACAAGTTGACAAAAGAGGAACATGTACTTCAGAACAAAAAACAGCTCCTCTACACATGCCAGTGGAAAATCCTTCTACAAGGAATGGCTCAAGACAGATGAAGACACCTGAATTTGCTGGACAACATGAAACAGTGCATGATACTTTAGTACAAGATGGAGTTGACAAGAATGAAGGAGATCTGGATCCTACTCACCAGGGAACTGATAAGCTCTTAGAGAATACAAACATCCAGGTACTGCAGGTAAAGCTAAATACTGCAGTAAAGCAGTTCACTGATGTGAAAAAACAACTGGACAATACCATCACTTTACTGAGCAAGGAAATAGAAGAGAATAAGCTGAAAGAGGAGACAATAAAGCAGCTAAATGAGAAGCTAATATTGTATGTCCAGGAAGCCAGGACAGTACAATCCTCTGCTTATGTTGAGACCTACAGTGTTTCTGTCCAGGCAAGTGTACAACAACCAGCCCTCTCTGACAAAGCAGTTTCTACTGAAGATAAATCTCTACCAGGCACTTGTAATGGTAGACAACAGAATGAGATGATAAGTTCAAGCACTCAAACAGTCAATGTGGAAGCTCAGAATCGAGGGATTTCATCTAATTTTCTCACAGTGGAGGTTTGCGTGGCAGCCGAAGTGATCACATGTGACCGAGCCGTGGAAACTGATCCCCAGGAACTGCCCTGCAGCTCAGCCAAGAAGAATGCAGGGATGGCAGAGGAATCTGAGAATGCAATAGGTTCTGTGAAATTGGAAAAGGCAGTTTCACTCCCTGTAGAGGGAGCAAACTGCATGGTGGAGTTGAGGCATCACCAGCAGGATGATCAGAAGCAGCTGCCTTACCGGGATGGAGAGGAACCTGTAGTCATGCACGCAGCCATCAGCCAGTATGTGACAAAAATCCAGGGCCTTCTGAATGAGCAGTGGGCCTGCCTTGGCAGTGGCTACCCTGAAATTGCCAGTACCTTGAAGCAACCTGCCTCCAAGTTTAGCTCTATCCAGACCCAACTGGTCAGCTCCCTTAATGCCCTGTCTTCTTTCTGTTCATCACCAGGGCAGAAAGGGGGAGCCACTCGACAAGCAGGTACTACTTCACTGATATGTATATGGAGAACCAGTCATAAGTATGAGTACACTAGCTAGAATCTAGGTTTTGTCTTCCACACATTTTTTTGTTGGCTATTCTGTGGCAAATCCCAGAGATGTAGGGCACTTGTGGGTTATTTTGCTTCAATTCTTTTGTTAATTTCATCCCATACAGGTGTTGAGCTGGTTGCCCAGGTGTACTCGCACTTTTGAATTGTAATGTGCGTATCACAAATTAAGAACTCCTACTAGAGAATGATGCATAAACCATCCTAAGCTATTGTGCTTAAAATGTTGTGCGGCCTTTTAGAGACCCCAGCCTCCACCTCCAAACTATATTGAGCAGATGCAGTAGTTGTTGAGCTTTATTCAGCCTGAAAACCAACCAAGTCTGAGAAATCCACTGATTACTATGAGAAGATTAACAGCATGCTGGAAAGTGGAATAAATGGCATTGCTGGAAAGTCCCCAAGGACAGATGAAATGTTTTTCCAGCACATTTTGCTCAGTAGCTGCTCTTATCATCAATGCACAAAAACATATTCAAAATTCAGTGGGCTGTAATAAAACACTTTGATTATGGGTTGCTGCATATCATGCTTCTGCTCTGTGCTAGAAGCAATGAAAAGCCTTGAAAATTTGGGTTAAATTACAATGCTTGATTGTAAATGATTTGTTGTAATAGATGTTTGACTGCACAAAGACTTACTGGTCTAATACCACAATTTATAACTGCTGAGTTTGCATCTTTCTCAAGATGCCACTCAATGGAAAAATAATTAATCTCATAAAAATACTTTGTTTAATTTGGATTCGGATGTTATTATTAACAATAACTCTTGTGTACCATTTTGTTTTTAAAAGTCAAATTCATTATGCTTTCTGGAATGTAGTCAGCCCCTGTGAGACAAACTCAAAGCCAGCATAAGGTTTTTTCCCCCCAACATTTTGTTGAGCACAGTTGTGTTGTAATTAAATCCAGAAACTCTCCACAAGCCTTTATGGCATGTTTGTGTGGACAAGATGAATCTCCTCCAACTAGGCGCAGTGAGAAAAAATGAAGAAAGACAAAAAACAAGTCAGAAAATTGTGGTGAGCCCTGTCATTTGTGATGGCTTTTCAGGAAATGATAAAGCACTTTTATGAAGTTCAGCCAATGAGTAACTCTTGTTAATTTGAGACTGTTTCACAATTAGAGAGCTGTTCTGAGAGCTATAATAAGTGACTTTTATGACAACACATACTGTTAATTATAATGTTTCTTCTTAGTCATGTTTAATTTGGAGTAATTCTTTAAAGGGGCATCCTACCAAAAAACACACACTTGAAATAGCCTACTGTTCTTTTTCGGCTTGAATGACTCTGAACATGAGGAAATCTGTCATTCCCCAAACATCATCCGAATGTCTCCATGGCTATGAGACAAGCTTGCCCCAGTGTTTCATTTGGCAAACTTTACAAAATGTATTTGTATGTCTGTTCTATTTCTACGTGAAACAAAAAAACTTGATAGAAGTTGGAGATTAGGAATGTGCTTCACGGAGATACTCCTACCTCAGATGCTGATACAGTGTATTTCCTGAAATCCAATAATTGCATAAAACTGTCCTCCTTGTATTTTCTTTGCAGCTCTCAAATCCATAATGAAGAAGAATGACTGCAGCAAGAGAGCCGGAAACGGTGGCACCAAGAAGAACCTCAAGTTTGTTGGTGTGAATGGGGGGTATGACCTTACGTCTTATTGGCATTGTCTGTGTACATGTAGAGTTTCAGTCTGTATGACTGGTCTGTGTACATGTTTGTCACCAGCTAAAGGCCACCAGTGTTCCATTACTTTCCCATGTTTGAACAAGTACTGTGTTTCATTGTGGAACTCAAGCTTAACAAATCTACTGGAAATGTGGCCTCATCCCCATTTGTTTATGTAAACTGAGTCATATGCTTAAGCGAGGTTTAGAACAAAGGAGTTCCTTTGCTATGTAGCTGTTTGTCAGCACTGCCTGTCAGCTGTATCTGCCTACTCCTCAGTGGCAAAACATTCATCTAATAGAAGGAGCGGTTCAGTCACCTCTGCCCAAATATCAAAAAATAGTAGGTATTCAAAGAGAATATGCCAGATGGACTGGAATTTAAGTGCATGGCCTGGTAAAGTAACCATATCACTCATGGAATATTACCTTGGTGTCTCTGGTCCCAGGGCTTTTTAAGAAGATTTCAGGTAAGTCTGGTGGACAGTATTTGTAGTATATAAACTAAAATTTTTACCATGTGGCCCACAAACAGGAAGTCTCCTGAATTAAACAAAACTGGATAGTCCACAAACAGTTGCATCTAACCACACACCCTACAAGCTACCTACATGTACCCATAGCTAATAACACAAGCATACAGACAAAATTTCAAACAAGAAGGTATACTGTTACCACTGGGGAAAGGACAGCAGAAGAACTACAGTATGACTGTCAAACCTAGGTCTTTAGAACCATTTTTCTTTAGAAAGACAGGTACTTCAGTAATAAGATTTCAGTTTTAACTTTTAACTCTGCATCAAAAGCAATGATTTTCCTTTCTACAGCATGCAATAATGGGCAAAGCAAGTAGCACTGCTGCCTCACCATACCTGGGCTGTTCAGGTGTGGGTTTGAATCCACTTCAGTCTGTCTGGAGACATTTTCTTCCCATCTCTGTGTGGGTTTCTGCTCATAATTCAGAGACCTGTTTTTCAGGTTAGTTGGTCAGTGTAAGTTGGTCATAGCAACTGTGTTGGACTGATGTAGTTTCGTAACCTAAAGCTGAGTGATTCTGGGGTAATGCTCTGGACCGCCGAAACTCTTATGCTGGGGAAAATAGTTAATGATAATGAATGGATCAATAGGATGCAATAGAATAAAATGCAAGGTCTGGGGGCTCGTGAAAGTACCACATTCTCAATATAGTCATTATTGTTGGACTATAACAGTTTTTATCAAGTCTTTTTGTTGCTTGTAGTGAACCACAAATATCTAGTTAGTCCCTATTAAAGGTTTTGTACTTCAAGGTGTTTTGCAAAATACTCCTGAATGACCTGGCTTGCCTTTTACTACATGCTATTAGTATACCCTCAGTTACATATACTGCACCTCTTCAAGAAGGCTTGATCAGGAAAGCTGTCTAGACAAGGCCCCTGCTCACATGTCTTTCTGTGGGATTCTGGGAGTGCAGTCATTCTCATGCGCTCTCATATCCGAGTAAGAGCTGCTTTCTGTGGAAAACTTAAGTGATACATATTCCCTATATCCCTCCTAGTATGATAGATGGTCTGTTAGAACTTGGCAAACATTAGTTATTTATGCACATTCTTATATGACGGTCTTTATATTTTTTTAAGAAAAGACCATAGACAGTAAACATCTCGCAAAGCAAACTTTCATGTTTCTTCAATGATCCAGATATGAGACAACATCTAGTGAGGAATCAAGTGCGGAAGACAATGTAGAGGAAGACAGTTCAGAGTCTGAGGAAAGGGGTGAAGGAGGCGACCGCCCTGCACAGGACCTGACACATACACAATCTCAGGCTGTGAAGGCCCAACCAGCAGAGTCTAGAACAACAGAAGCTGCAGAAGACCCACCGAGCCCATCCTGTGAAGTAGGACATCAGAAGGAGCAGCTGGACAGGTGGGTGAACAGGGACCTTGCTGAAGGACTTGTCATTCATTTTGCAGTAGTGCTACACCATCAAATATGAAGAGCACCTGTGGCATCAGCCAGCTTAAAGAATACAGAGAACACCCATGTGTGGCTTTTTCCAGCCAGGGTAATGAATACATGATGGCTACAATTTTGGCCTTTGTTTCAGCACAGTTGGCTTGAAAACCAGTATGAATTGGGTGCTGACAGATTTTAATACATACATGAGACACCTACATGTCTGGTCCAAACTCAAATTACAACTGTGATATATAATTTCATACTCTTAAAAACATACACTTAAAAATGGGCCTGCTCTGTACACTTCACAAAAAAACAAAGTCACATTCAATCAGCATTTTAACACAGCAGCCTTTAAACAGCTTTTTGCAAATTCCCTAATACTGGGAAACCATTTTAAAGGCATTAGGAATGAAACATACAGTGACATGATTGTAGACTACCACATTTAGACATTTTTCTCATGCCAGGAAATAGATGGCTGCAGTTCTGCTTGTGAGGGTCTATTTCTGGAACTTTGTAAACCTTCAGTTTTAAACCTTGACTGCAATGTAGTTTAATGCACTGCACGTATACAGTAATGCCTTGGTGAAGTTTTTCTTTTACTTCCAGGGAAACAGTCGATGAAGACTTTGTGGCAGCATGCCTGTTCCTTAAAGATCGCCTGGAAGAAGTGGCATCCCCAGACAAGGAAATGGTAAAAAGTTCTCTATTTTGTATGTGTTTACGCTAAACTGGGTAATTTGATGTAACAGTTCAGCAACACAAACAGGACATCCTATATCAGGAATACGTGGTATTCTTGTAACAAGCTAAATTTTCTGTATTGCTATATACAGTTATTATGATGTTATATCAAGTACTGTAATACACTTTTGTATGCTGAGCTGTATGTTGTTTTGGACAACAGTCTGGCAAATTAAGAGCTGTAAATGTATAAAACCAAAAATGTTAATGTCAGAAAAAATTATTGTCATTCCTGCAATGAAAAATGGCTCTGCTATAATGGGGCTGCACCTATGGTGCTATAGTAGGACTGGGCTGCAAACTATTGTCCTTTGTGGCCCCCTAGAGGCAGGTCCTGATGGTATTGTACCAGGAGTGGTTCCGTGTGTCCAGCCAGGAGGACTCCCATGTGGACACAGTGACCTTGTGCTTGAAGGAGGTGGCAGCTGCTGCACCTACTCTCCTGTGCTTCTTGGTCAACCTGGCTGATGGCAATGGCAACACCGCGCTTCACTATAGTGTGTCCCACTCCAACTTCTCCATTGTGAAGCTACTTCTGGACACAGGTGTCGCTTGTCCTACCATTCTGATCTTATCAGTGATTCTAACAGTAATATAAAAGTTATGGTGCTTGTAGATACTGCAATATTTTTTATTATTTATTATAAAGGCATAGCTCAGGGATGCAGTGTACAGCATTCCACAGTGTGAAAACCAAGTTACCACAACCTTTTGTCATACAAATTAAGTTTGTACCTTGTGAAAAAAAAACACTATTTGGCACAGTGGTACAGCAGGAAGGGCTGGTGCCTCGCAGCTCTGGGACTGTGGGTTCACATGGATTTTCTCTGACATGTTTCAGAATTGGCAATTCTAAATTGTAGTGTGCATATATGTATGAGCGAGAAACAAAGTGTGTGTGTGTGTGTGTGTGTGTGTGTGTGTGTGTGTGTGTTGGTGGCCTGAGATGGACTGGCATCCTGCCTCTCACCATGTGCTTCCAAACCACCACAACCATTCAATGGACAACTGGTTATTGATAATGGATGAAATGTGCTACTTTTCTTAACCAGTAAGATTGTTCAGCTAAACAACTGCAATTTCTGTCTTTAACATGAGGGCTGTTCAATAAGTATCCAGACTAATAACATCACCACAAGATGGCACTGTAGTTCAGTATTGTTGTACTGGTGGAAGATCAATGAACCTTTGCTCATTGTGTGTGACCAGTCACAAGCTTGTTGCATTTCACATTCATACCAGACAAGTGATAGTTTGCAGCTGTTATTCATTTTGTGCTGTGTTTATAATGACGGCAAAATCAGAGCAACATATTTGCATGCATCACAACTTTTCCAGCAGCACCTTGTTAACACCAAATCAGTGCAGCAGCTTCTATGCGCGCCCAGTATTATCCCCTCCAACTTTTTTCTCAAAAAAATTAAAATGGTGCTGAAAGGACAGCGATTTCAGGCTGTGAAAGCAGTAAAACAAAATGTGACGGAGCTGCTGGTTGCAGAAAACTTACCACACATTTACAAAAATGGAAGTTTTGCGTAAACAAATGTATGAAATCCAAAGGGGCATATTCTGAAGGGGATTAACACTCCAATATATTAAGATACGTAGCATTTATTATATAGACCTGGTTCAGACACTTTTTGAACAGACCTTGCAAATTGCATATATAGGTATAGGTTTGTATCTACACATAACACCAGATGATATTGTAACTTCATTTTACAACTGATAATGTGCAATGGCAGTAAATGGAAAATGAAAATTTTGTGCTACTAGCATAGCCTGCATGCAACTCATTATGAGCTAAAATTTATGCTCCAGCACAAAGTAGTCTATTGGCTGTGTGCTTTGTCCCCAGGCCTTTGTGATGTGGACCACCAGAACAAAGCAGGCTACACGGCCATCATGCTGGCCTCCCTGACCACAGCTGACAGCCCAGAGGACATGGAGGTGGCGCTGCAGCTGCTCCAACAGGGGAATGTCAACGCACAGGCTAGCCAGGTATAATCATACTGTAGCCTGATACTGGCACTGCATGGCTCAACTGCCAGGAATCAGTGCAGATCACTCTGAGTCCAAGGAAGAATACTGCTCCTCCATTTTTCATGTGACTGATAGTGTCAATCCTGTGCAGTTTAGCCCAAAAGTATTTGGCAAACTCAGATTTTGTCAGCTAGTTCCAGTTATAGTTCCAAGATAGGCTCTGGACTACCATGATCCTGCATTAGGATAAGTGTTTTCAGCAGGGAGTGACAGAGAGTGATTTTCCCATTAGCTCAAAATGATTTTCTCTCAATAAACATAGTCTTACCTTCTATATGTCTCTCTACCCTCTTACTGCACTCCTGGATCCCTCCTCTCTGGTGGGGCCCTCTAATCTTTTCAGGCTGGCCAGACAGCACTGATGCTGGCTGTGAGTCATGGTAGGACAGCCATGGTGCGCCTTCTTCTGGATTGCCAGGCTGATGTCAATGTGCAGGACCATGATGGGTCTACAGCTCTCATGTGTGCCTGCGAGAACGGTCACACTGACATTGTCCGTCTCCTGCTAGAGAGAGACTGTGACCTTAATGTGATGGACAAGGTAAGAAGGTGTTTTGCACAGAGGTGCATGCACACACACACACAGGCACATATGCACTTCCTGAACTCAATAACGGTTCCATTGCAAAATGAAGCATTGAAAGGCGCAGACACAGAACCAGTTGTTGGGTATTACTGCTGATGTCTGCAGTGAACTTTTTTAGGACTATATATCAGTATATGGCATAGAAGTTAGAGCTGCTGTCTTGCACTTGAATTATAAATAGACTGCATTTTCCCTCTGCTCTGTATACTTTTAAATATACTTAAAGCTCTATTTATTGCATTATTTTCACAGCTAAAGTGCCATGCACATATGAAAGGTTGAATACAAGCTCCAGCTTCAGATCATACCACCTTACTTATAAGTTACTGATAAAAATAATCAAGCTGTATAAAGAAGTAAAACATTATACGCAGCTTGAAACCATAAGGCACTTTGTAAAAAAGCCAAATACATACAAATACATGCATATAAAAATACAAATGTTTTGTAGCAGAGTGTCAGGTACACACGTTTTAATGTTGATGAACATTCATTCTTATTTATTTAACGTAAAAACAGAGTATCAATTTTTTTCTGCAACATGATACAATTCAAACTGTATAAGCCAAAAACATTCAGTGCAAAACTGTTGCAGTGTCTCCCTGTGAATAACAACTCAGATTTTGAATTGCATCCAAAGGATGTGCAATTGAAGCCTTATATGACTTTTTAAAACCTTTCAGCTTAAATACATCAGCCAAACTTGCTGGAATCAAATGTTTGGTCAATGATTTTCTCTGTGTTGATACCTTAGTAGGTTAGATGTTCTGTTCTCTCTTTGAGGGAGTTCTTTTAATTGAGTACAAGTACAGGATTTGTGCACTGGAAGCCTTACTGTAATTCTTGGTCATAACATCCTGAACATAAAAAGAAACTGAAGAAGCTGAGTGTGCATTTGCTCCCAAAACAGCACTGTTTCCATGCGCTTCCTCCAGCTCTCTACCTTGTGACCTGTGACGTCTCTCTTCCAGGAAGGCCACACTGCTCTCTCTGTGGCTCTGCAGGCCTCCCACTCCGATGTAGTGGACCTGCTGAAGGCAAATATGGATGCGACAGCCTCCAAACCCCATGAACCTCTTTAAGCTGCTCCACTGCATGGTCTGGGATGACCACTGCCATTTGCCAGCCGCAGCTGTTACTGTTATTTCCGTCCATTACAGGCATTACACATGCAGTGATTAGTGCTTGGCTGGAATTCAGCGAAGAGAACAGGTGCCATTCACTCCCAGAGAGACTGGATACACCTTCAAAATGACACTTGTATTGATGGAAGCACTTCTTCATTATTTCTGTTAAATACAATTCATACCACTCTTCTGGATTTACACTAATGCATATCTGGATGGAGTTTGTATATGAAAGAAGCGTCATTATTTTTGCACTCTTTTTTTAACCACAGTCTTCCCAGTGACAATGAAAAAAGAGGGACATCAGTGAAATATCCACCCCATTAACCCAGGGTTGGAGTCCTGGCTGAGAAATGATTGGCAGGCAGGGAAAAAGAAGAGATCATTATAGTGCTTCATATTGGCCAGGATGGCCATGGCTTCCTTCTACAGTACAAGACAATTACCCATGATACACCTCTGACAGCACTGCCAACTAGATGAGACTCCAGATGCAGTTACAAAAAAGGAACACAAATGATTGAAAAGCTAAAATTAGATCAAAGGACTACAGACACCCCCTTGGGTTTGTCCTTCCATCAAACCTTCCTATTTTCATATGTCATGTGACATGAGGTGACATTAATATTCCATCTACATAAAGAACACATAGATCCACAGCTTCAGTCTGTCTCTGTAACTGCCTTGCTGTCTTCAGACTACAGTGTCTCTTTGCAGTGCTGGACTTTTCTTCCTCATGACGTTCATTCAAGCTGTGTTATCCCAGACTACAGGCAGGATTGCTTGTACATCATCCTGGACCACGTGCTCTACAGCAGTGAGAACCATGCTGCTAAACCACCTGAAGGAAGAATCATGTGTCTGCTAATACTTTGTCCTGTCTTCTTTTCCCCACAAAGATGTAGTTTATAGCCTGCAAGTAACTACAGGAGAAAAAAAAAATATTTCAGTTAGAGTGGATACAAGTGACAATCCCACTGTGCTGTACCACACTACCATGGTCTGGACTGTTGAAGGTGTAAGCTGGACAGTCTTATTGTGATTCCATCTTCACTCCCTTAGGCCTTTTACACTGAAAGAAGTAATTTTCCTATTTCTAATTACAATGCATCCCTTTCAACAATATTCTTGCTTGCAAATAGTGTCAACATTGGAAAAAAAATCTTTGCAAGGAATTGTTTAAAGTTCTCTGGTCTTTAAACTCTTAATCTATACTTTGTCTTGAATTCTTTATAAATAATATATGCACTTGACTTAATGCTCCTCTCTGATGTTTCCTGTTTGCCTGATTGTGTATTATCATTGTAATGTGCAAAATATTGGTAGAAGTACACACTGTTGTATAATTTAGTTTTACATTTAATTTGCACCTGTTATGTTTTATGTGTTATCTGTCAGAAGTTATTGCGTAACCATATGAGTTTCAGATACAAAGTTGTGCAAAAAAGCAAAAGATCCCTTTCAGATCCCTTGAACGTTATAAACATTGCCTGGACGACAAATTATACTTACACAACTTTGTGCTACAGATTATCAATGGGATTGAAGTCAGGACTTTGACTGGGCCACTGTATTACATATCCTTTTTTGAGCCATTGGATCTCCTATTCACCACTTTTGGATCAAAAATCTGGAAGTGGAAGCTATATCACAACACCCAGACACTGCTTAGACAAGGTCATCTTTCAAAAGTCAGCATTCAAGCAAGATGTAGACCTATAAGGGAAACTACAAGAAACCAACAGCCACTTTGAAGGAACTACAGGAGTCAGTAGCTAAAAGTATGGGAAATGTGGACTAATCCACAGTATCAAGAGCACTGCATAATACTGGCTTGTATAAGACGGTGGCAAGAAGGAAGGTATTTTAAAAAAGTATCAAGCATGTCTGGAATTTGCCAGAAAAAAATGGCAATTCAAAGGTCTGTGTGTGGCACAAACCTAACACTGCCCAAGCCTCAACAAACAAAATGCTTTCAGTGAAATATGGTGGTGGCAGTACCATGCTCTGGGGATGCTTTTCATGAGCAGGGAGAGGGCATCTTATTAAAAAAAAAAAAAACTATGAATGGAAAGAGCAAAATAAAGGGACATACTGCAAGAGAACCTGCTTTACTCTGCTGAGAAACTCAAGCTTGGGAGAAAGTTTACCTTTCAGCAGGACAGTGAATCCAAGTGCAAGACCTAAGCAACATTGGAGTGACTGAAAAACAAAAAGGTGAATGTCCTACACTTGCCCAGTCAAGGTCCTGACCTAAATCCCACTGAAAATTTGTGTGACTATTTTAAATTTGCCATCCACAAGCATCATCAAACCAACTTGAACAACCTGTTGCAGATTTGCCAGGATGAATGGCAATAAATAACTCCTCTCTTACCCTAGAGGCTTAAAGCCAACATTGCACCAAAATGTGACAGTCACATATTAATGTATGGGGTAATTATTAAACAGCATGTTTCCATTTTTCCTTTTCTGTAAAAGCTTATTTTGGGTTTGAAAATTTTGTATTAGAGTATGAGTGCGAAAATAAAATATTGATTTCAAAAATACCTATGTATAAATATAATTTTTAGTCTAGGAAATATAGAGGAATTTCAAGGAGTCTGAGAACTTCTGCAATGATGGCAAAAGGGAGTACATGAAGAATATGTAGACTTTGCACACAGAAAGCTGAAGCCTGACTGATACTTTAATGCCAAGGTTGTAACTGAGCATGACTTAGGGTGCTGAGGAAGATGGTAATTTTGAAAAGATTTGTGATTTCAAAAGCTCCCTAACTGCCAGAAAATATATTAAAATTTGCTCAATGTCATTCCAGAAGTCAATCATGGGCACACAATCATGTCAACATTGTAAAAAGTTAAGTTGCACATTTGTCTTACATGAGTTATGTTGTGTTTCTTCATGTGTTAGTATGGAGTTGGATACATGAGGAATTATAAACAATATAGACTGTGCATATTTTACTCTGTTTTGTATAATTTTAAATATTTTACTTAAAGTTTTATTTATTGTATTATTTTTGCTGTTAATATATTGTCAAATATTTAAGGTAATCATAGGTCATTGTCCCAAAAAAACTGTTGGAAATGGATGTCAAACAAGTGGGCTGTCTAAATGGTATAATGTATGTCACTGAACAACATGCTTATCAAAAAGAATGTACAAATTTGTGGATTTCCAAAGATTTCCAGGTGTGTATAGCCTAAATATATTTCTACAAAAGTTACTGCAAGGTCCTTGAAAAAAAGGTTTTTGTAAAATGGAACTCATGTTAACTTTGACAAGTTTCATAGGTTCAGAGTTATGTCAGATTCTATCAGGAAATGTATAGTATTTGTAAGTGTCCTTGACTGAGATTTTTTTTTTAATCTGAAGTCTGTCACTCAAACATAAATACATGCCTAAAAATGGTGCAGCTGCTGCACGTCTGCTAAATGTTACATTTATACTATATTACAGAAGTTATTAAATCCAAACTGCTAAATTTGCTGTTAATCTCAGTATTTTAGTGCATTGTAAATCTAAATCAAGTATTAAAGATTTTGGAATTTTAGAAACCTTTTATTTTAATCTTTGTCTATGAGTATTTTGTTAGCGTTCTGTTTAAATAGAACACAATACAAATACAGAACTGCACATTCTTTGCTTAATATCACATTCAGTTTTACCTAATGCTTGTATTAAAAATGAGCAAACTGCATTTATCTGCGATATGCTTTACAGAATACAAAAAATGACCGATTTCCTGTACCTAAACTGTATTATTAGCCACTAAAACCTGACTGCTGTGTAAATGGTATCACATGCAATTTAATAGGTTAAGATCTTGGTAAAATTGAACAAATGAAAATGTATATTAAAAATTCTAAGTTATCAGTGTAGATTCTAAAGTTCACCTGAAACTCCCGTATTTGGACTGCGGGAAGAAACGTGTTCGAAGACGACGAGAAGATGCGAACTCCATCGGAGCAGTAACTGATGTGCTGTATTCTGTGACACATTCAGATCAATCCAGCAGATGTCAGTGTTTCACCAAATGTGCGTGAACTCTTGTGGGACGAACGGATGGGTTTACTGTCGGACACAAAATCCATTTCCACAAGATGTTTGCAAAAAAAATAAAATACTATACATATTATCAAACTCGCTATTGCACTATTGCACATCAGTTCCCAAGACGCTAAATGGTGCCCTGGAAGGAAACTTAAAATGCAAAAGACAACATTTTTTCCTTTTAATTCAAAAGATACACATTACTATCATATTCTTAGAGTGCATGCGGTGGAGTTTTAACCACTTTTAAGCGCCGTGGGTAGTGCTCACGGCGTATGTTTTGGGAATACTAATACCGCCCTCCTTTCATGCTGGAATAATGCTTAGTTTTACAAACAGCTAAGTCTTTCACGTTAAATGACAAAACGAGCAGCTTTTAAAGGCTCCCTGGGGGCGACTCTTCCGCTCTTCATCCTTGAGCTGCACATCCACATTAGTGCCAAGAGACAAGCAGCACCAGTCCCGTCCTCCGGCCCCCTGCGTGCCCTAATAATGAGCAGCAGCTATACATATAATCACCGTTCTAGGAGGAGCCTGAAGACACTCATTCAAATGAAGCTGGGTGTCTGGAGGATTTTGACAACAGGCTTCATTGCAATATCCCAATTAGCAGGAAAAATAAAACAAAAACAGTTCAGACTTGACGCACCAGCCTCCGTAGACTACGCAGCACACGGGATCTTAATGATCCTTCATTAGAATTTCAAATCCCTCCTTGTGCACGTGCCACAAACGGCCCTCAGCACATAGCTTTTTTGTCTAAATCTTGCTACTGCTTTTGTCATTTAGAACTTTGAGGCTGTTTCTCTGTTCAGCAATATCGGAAAGTACTAATAATCAAAAAGGCTGTGAAGTACACAGAATAGAGAATTTTGGCCATTATTAGTGCAAAGTCAAGCTGTTACACTAAACATTTGTGTTGCTGAAGGTCCCCTGACAGCCAAGGTGTGAGGTTGTTTGTCACCGGGCCTTTTCCATAACGTACAACAGTGCATCACATATAACTAGCAAGCAAAGCTGCTTGCATGATAACAAAAAAGTTTGTCTCCCATGGAAAACAGCATAAACCCAGTAAATTATAGTTACAGGTGTGCAGGACAAGTTAGTTCATAGCCAGGAAAAGAAAATATAGCATTTCAGAAAGACAGTACCAAGGATTTATTACATAATGGTGTGTTTTAAAGTTTCTTTAAAAGCTTGCATTTCTTAGCCAGGCACATAGGTACAATGCCTGAGAAGAGCAGGGCTGGTGGCTGATGTTTCCACCACTGGTTAGCTGTGTTGACAGATTTTAATCAAGCTTTTGCCACATATGCACAAAAATTTTCCCCATCTATACAGAAGAATAACAACACATAGCTATTGCAATGCAGAAGGCTAGGCAATGCAGCAACAACGGCTATATCCTCTGCAAAGCCTATAACCAGGCTCGTTCAGTGTCACCCCAATCCTTTGTTTTCCACTGAATACAATTCAGGACTCTCTGGAGGAAACAAACAATGCAAATACCTCATTATGAACTTTGCTTCAGAGTATCTTTTAAATGAGTGCTCTAACTCAAAAGGTGTTACAGCATCTACAAAACGATCATCCATAACCAGCGAGAATGTTAGCCTTTTTTATGGATGAGTGCACAAAGAGGAAAACACAATTTTTATAAATTTAATATTCAATATATAGATATTTATGAAGATTGATTTCATAAAAACAGGAGTGAGACCATTTTGGTATACAGTACAGATATTCATTGTAAGTACAGAAGTTGCTAGGTATTCACCCCCTACCCACCAACAAACATGTACACAAATTCAAATTGAGTAGAATATACATTAACACAAACAAGGCACCAATAAATTAAATTAATTTTTCTTTTAACACAAATATATTAAATTGAACAGAACAGAGTACCTATTAACTCTACAGCCTAATGCTCAACTGTTAAAAAGCAACACAAAACTAAAATATAGACAAAACAAAAACACTTTGGCAGATTATTAATTTGAGTTACAATCAAGTAGTAAATAAATCCAGTGCTCTTGTGTACAAATAAATTCATATATATGGTCTACACTCTTTCCTGGAGGCTTATATATACATACTTTTACATAAATGTTTAAAACATTATCAAAAATTTTGCAGTAAGAAAACATATTTACAGGTTATAATTCAAAACCACTTTGAGCATGACAGTCAGCCCACCCCCCACATTGTCATTTACACAGTGCAGAAGGCATTTTGAAAAATTTGTGCAACAAACGGCATACAAAATGTTTTCAATATGGCTGTGGAATGAGCAAAATCCATATTCCACAATGCTTGCCACTTCCTGGTGAAAAGTTACCCCATACCCCCTTCCCCTTCACCTGACCCTCCTTTCCCCCATTTACACTGATGGGTACAAAAGAGGAGCCTGAACTGTGTTTTTCAAGTAATACACATTGAGTAAATACAAACAGTTCTGAAAGACAGTCAAAGTCATTAGTCAAAACATAAGAACAGAAAGCTAAATACTAGCATCCTTTCCGCAGTTAAAAACACAACCAAAACAAAAAGGGTCAGAAACAAGTCCAGGTTTTCCTTGTCTCTTCATTATATAATATTAGAAAGATAGCCCTTTCAAAACATTGGGTTAACAGCAGTGGAAATAAATGTTTGGTGATACATGGAGTGCCATGGTTAGTCACAATGCAGGAAGATGGAGCAGTGGGGCTGACTTGCTGTTGTTAGTGAACAAGAATCACCATTACAAGTGCATAGTAAGAAATAGGGAGAATGACCAGCATAACTGTAAGGTGCTACCTACAGAGGGTTGCGCTACCAGCTGCCATGTGCCACTGGCACTGTAAGAGCCTTCAGCAGCTAAAGTATTTTTCAAACACATATTAACTAGTTTATACGAAGGCTTGACATGTAGCATTTTGGTGTTTCCAAAATGGAACATTCTGAATGGTGTTTAAAAACCCAGGGCAATCTGAAGGCTTGTACAGACTCTAGGCAGGCCAACTAACATAGACCAGTAGGTTAATAATAAACATAGAAAGAAGATAATCTTTTTTCTACTATCAATATGAATCAGTGATGAACCAGTGTACACACAAGTGTACAAATATATGTCATACCAAGCTTATTTTAAAACTGATGCAGTACAACATTATCAGTTTTCAGTGATTTATTAAATTGTTAGTCACGAGTAAAGAAACTTCAAATAGTATTGAGCTTGATTTTGTTTCTCACATCTAATGTAAAATGACTATTGTTGAGAGAAATGTTTGGTGTCGTGGATCCCAAAACAAAACAAAGCATTAGCTTCCATTTAAGATCACTTAATTGCCACTGACCAGACGAAAAAATGAATAACAAATTTAAAAGAATAGTCCAGTTATCTTAAAAACTTTCTAATTATACACACTGGCTTTACCAGAAGGGCACACTAGGATTAACCTGCAGTCGGCTAAATCACAGAGATTCAGTAATTTGGGAGCTGACTGGTGCAACACATAGATGCAAATATGCCTCGTGTAAACATAAAAGGCTTTCCATGTACTGACCAAATGAGCACCACCAGCCCTACTGCATCAGGATAGTCCTACTTACACTTGAAAGGTGCCAAAGGCACCAAACCAACCTGTCACCCAAGACAGCAGGATCACGGAACTGCTGCTGAAGGTAGACCAAAGTGAATGGTTTGTAAAAGTACACTGCTTCTATTTAACAACAAATATGTAAATATCCAGATGCCAGAACAAAAACGGCAGAGCTCAGAAGACAGACCTGACACATTAATTCCACTGGGAATTCTGGGTCATCATTAGGTTTGCACCTATGAATACAAGGGACTACATCCACTTGCTTGTGGGGTTTGAGATTTGTGGAATTGCCAGAAAAAAGGACATTCTCATAAACAAGAGACAAACTTTGATCAATGGTTGCAATGTAGCTAAAAATGAGCAGTAGCACAAGTCAGCACAAAGTCACAAGAGAACCCAAGAGAGAGTTCAAAAGACAGAGTTGCTCATATTTACTTTGTGTTCTGGATATGTATTAGGATTTATCAAAAAAATAAAAATTATACAAACTCAAGCTATTCAAAGATTACCAAGTAAAATAAGAATTAAACAAATTTCAGTGTAATCCAACTTATCTTGTTTTATGCTTTTAACTGCATTTACACTACAATTACCTATTTAATAATACACATTTGTAGAAACAAATGCAACTAAAATATAAAGCTGAGCTAATGTCACAAAAAATTGTTTTTGTGTAGTAAAACTGGCATCACTAAGTAAGACACGTTCTGTTTTATACTCCCTTGCAAACAGACTGAATCACAGGAATTAGCATGGAGCATGTCACCATTTTCTGATGTAAGTACTTTGTCTGGGTGTTCCTATGAAACCAAATAATAATCAAGATTACAGACCTCAGTTAACATGCATTTATTCTGAGGTCTCTATTTTAGTTCATTTTAGATGTTTTAAATGACTAGGCCTTGCTCTAGTGCAGATAGAAGCCATCTAATATTGGTGGAAGAGCTGATGGATCCAGTTTTGGCCAATGCTAACTTAAGCAGTGCTTTTCAAACTTTTTTCTGGTGACTTGCACTGGAAGATTGATTTACCTACCTGACTCATACATTATTAAAAAAGAAAACAACTATGTTCGGTCAAGCAGACATTTCAGAATTCTGTATCTTTTTGCTAATGAGACTGGCAATCCACTCAGCACATTTTAAAACCTGAGTCAGATTCAGGGGTTGAGAGGGAAACACACACATCAGATGCAGAGTTCAGGGCATTTCAGAACCCTGTCATTTCCATGACTTTATAATTCTTTTAAAGAACCAGTTTTTCTATACATGCAATATACAAGGCTGATGCATCCCAATCTATGTTAAAACAATAAAAAAATTTTTGTAAACAACCCTTACATTCCCCAGGTCCCTATATTCTTTTCTGAGGCTGCTAAAATTAAAAAAAAAATCTATAGTTGGTAATAGCTGGTGGTTTGCTAGCTATTTAAAATAATCTTGGCTATAACCCTGCATTCTTTCATTGTATTCAGTAACTGAGCATTATCTTCCAATTGTATACTGTATCTGGAATTTTAATACACATACAGTACAAATTTGTTTGTCACGTGGACATACAGTGTTTAGCAGGTAGACATTTCATTTTGTTAAATCTGATAAATAACCTCTGAGTCACAAACCAAAATTTAAAAAGGGACTAGAGTGACTGGCTGATAAAAAGGAGTTTGCTATTACTTATTTAATTCAATTCTCCTGTGAAATAATTAAGGTTTCCATTAGATTTAGTATTGTTATGCCATGCATACCCTCTGAAAGTCTACATTAAGAAGACTGAAAAAATCGAAAATTCAAATTTTTCCTCCTGTGCTTAGTAACTTCTACCACATCTGTTGGTAGGTGAACGATATGCCTGCTTGCTATAGTTAAACTGCTTAATGTCATACAGATATAAGAGTAGGAATGTGACTACCAACCTTAAGTTTGCAGTATACCAGGCCTTTCTGGGGCAGAAAAATAACTTCCAATTATCATCTACATTTTATGTAAGTGCTGATCTACTGCAAGGGTTACATATAATCACACTCAGAACGTACTTGTATTACTTCACTTCTAACTTACCAAACTCCCTGATTGACCCCAGACAGATCCCCATCCGCTGCTGCAGCATTAACCAGACTGGATGATGTAACAAATGCCACCATCAGTTGAATAAGCAAACCAAACTACAACTGCAAGTATATGTGTACTCATGAGCAATGGGGTTAGTCGTCACTAAGCAGCTAGTTCCACTACAGGAACAAAATTCGAGTAGTAACAGTAATGGTGGTGGTAAACAGACAAAGTAGTACTAGCAACAGCAGTAGTTCTCTACATTAAATAAATCATTTCTTAAGGAAAGGAGAGGAACTGACAGGTATAATTTAAGGACAGAAGAGACAACCCCATCACACCAGTCTGTAAGCATACATTCTCGCCTCTCAGGCACTCATGTGCTACCAACTCTCGTCTCCCCAGGAGACGGCAGTCACTGAGGAGGGAGGACAGGGCCAGGAACACAACATACTCCTCAGGGGAATCCGTCATCGTCGAGACGGAGTGCCACGCGCTGCAGAGAGCAGACAAAAGCCTGTTAACACGGAGGCCAAGGACATGGCAGGGAGACAGAGAGGGAAAGCGAAGAAACCAAAGGAGACCCAATATGGTGACTACAGTCCTTGAAATGCCTACTGCAAAGGTTGTGATCTGAGGTGCAGTAACTGGTGGAATAAATTCATTGTGTATCAAGTTGCTGGTGTCTGATATTAAAGTGCTTATGACATTTCAAAGCTGAACCAGCCTTGTCTGGAGGTTCAGCTCATGAATAAAAACCTGTAGCTTCTTGATCCTTTTACCATAACCAACTAAGAATCTGTGCAAGTTCTCTGCTGAAGATGAAGATGAACTGTTCGTGTAACCTTCAGTCCTGGTGCTCAGAGAATAAAAAGGATACTGGCTTTCCTTTTTTTGGCCTTGCCTAAAAAAGCACTCTTCTTGGTCAACAACAGTGGTGGACAATGCCAGAGAATCTAATGTAAATTCTTCCCTTTGCAATACGTCCTCTAATATGCTGATTATGCTAGTATAACAAAAAAATATTGAAACATGCAGAAAATTCAGAGCACAACACCTGTTTATCGTGAACAAATAAGAAATACTGATAAATTTTACAGATTGTCTATTGTATCTAAGGTGCTTGCTATGTTAAACTATTTTTATTGAAGTGGTCCTAATTCCTCCTCAGTTTAGACGTGAACTAAGAAAATGGGACAAACATGAAAAGAATTACACACGAAATATATCCATGCGGCCGCCATCAGAAGCCCTGGGTAACTGTATTCATTTCTAAAAAAAGGCGTCTAAAGAGGTGATATTACAGACAGAGAATGAGAGAGAAAAGTGTGTGATTTTTCGTGTGGTATGCGGGAGCTCACATCGGATACAGTATGGGTGATCTTGTGAGGCTTTGCTTTTATATTACAGGGCCTTAAAAGACTTGCAGTTTCTGGCCAGTATCTGCCCCCATTCTCCCAGCACCCCTTTGAGTGTCACTTTGTGCTGCAATGCATTGGTTGCCCCGAATACCAGTGAGCGCCCGAGTCTGAGATCCCGCCTCCAAGGGGCAGAGCAATGAAGGGCTGGCGTGTGCTGCCACTCACTGCAGGGTACACGTGGCCGATCTGCTCCGTCTGCCCAATGTGGATCTCATCATCCCCCTCCTCAGGGGTCTTGCGGTACACTGGGTTGTCAAAGTTCATGCTCTTGGTATTCTTCCTCCGCCAGTTGCGCCAGATGAGGTAGCCACCCGTGCACAGCAGGCCCACAACCACTGTAGCAATGATAGGAACTGCATGTGTTTAACACACAGCCACCGACACAGTGAGGTGTTAACAGCAGACTGACACTAGGCAGCAGTTCATGACAGAGCCAGAGGAGATTAACAATGTATGCACATGCAGACATGTACACACACTCATGTACATGCACACACATAAAGTAGGGAGCCCACTCAGCACCAAAAGTGGCTTTTCATGCAAATCAGAGGTGAGAGGGAAGCAAGGGAAAAGCTGCTGGCACATTGTTATTCAAGGGGAAAAAATTACCATGCTTGACTTCAGAACATTGGCTGGCATTCCCTGTCTTAATTCGAACTGTCTACCAGCTGGGGAGCTGCCAAGAAACAATTACTAAATTTCTTTTTCATGGAAAAGGTGGTGCAAGACACATAATGCTTTTTTTGCCATTGGCAAGCCCACAGTGTTCTGCTGTAAGCAGAATTTGAAAACTATATCGTTTAACTAAATAGAAAATTTCAGTAATTAAGCTGAAGAAGGTGAAAAATAAAGCATTGGTAAATACTTAAGAGACATCATTTATGCACAGACATTAACATGGAACATTAAATCACTAGTGTATTCCAATAATCCCCTAACTGATATATTTTTCTTTAGCATCAAGCTATGTTAGTACTTCCCATGTTAGTGACCTAAAATACTCTGTAAAATGGTTAAAATTATTTATAGATACTCTTAAGTGCACCTTAAAACATTCAGGTTGCTTTCTTTACAGCCCATTATGGAGGACAGCCAATTTTGATTGAAATAAACCTAGCTGAGGTATCCAAACCAAATTAAATATTCCACAACACCACTTCAAAATTCTGCTTGATGTCAAGTGGCAGAGAACACAGCTTAGACTTCAACAATGATCTGAGCTTCTGCTGAGTCAAACAAACCTGTAGTGCATTCTTTTTTGCAAACAATAGGTTCATTTAGGTATCTCAGCCATAACAGCGAAGATTAGCTTATGCTTTTCAAATTCCTTATTTTTGGGAAAAGCGCACAGCGTTTATAGGACAGTTTGTTCACAAAACTCTGTAGACATGCACATGCAACCACAGCTGAATACCTACACCTACCTATGGGGACGATGATGCCCAAAACAGCTACGGTTACGTTGCTTCCAAAAAGATAGTGTTCACCTCCAGCTGTAAAAAGCAGAGATTCTTGAGAGCCAGGGGACAAGAGTTCTTTATCACATTTGTGGAGAGCCAAATCACACTTCAACTAATAATGCAAAGACTTCCCCTTGTTCTGTCACTCTCCTCAAACAAGACCAATGTGCATTTATATCTTCATCATGGGTACAGTCATTTCATTTCCTGGATCCCTTACTTTTACAAATCACTGCTTCTGGAAAGACCACTTCATAATGCTGTGCAAGGGCTGTGTTGCTTTTTTTGCTTGCTGCCTTGAAAGCGCTGCTACAAAAGATTCTGTAGAGTGCAGCCATTCCATTCTCATAAATTACACCTCATATTCACAATTAAAATGCACTTGGCCATTAGTGGTACTGCAATTAGAGTTTGAAGATGGAGCTCTCTTTGGAAGACAAAGAGATAAGGGCTACAGCACAGTAATTGGAGAAAGGGGAACAAGAGAAGGGAGGGAAGGAGGGCGTGATGTCCAGCAAGGGAGAATAAAAGACATGTTTTTTTGTCTCTGTGAAGTTATCTGAAGCTTGCCTGTACCAGGCAGGTCAGGAAGTTCCTCATAGTTAGATAGGCACAGGTCTTAGCATTTCCTGCTGGTTGTATTTAGTGCTGCCACCACTGTTAAAAAGATAAGTGGGAACTAATTATGTAAAAGAATGAGAAAACAAAACAAATATGACTTCTTCAGGAAGTAATGACCTCGGGGTAGCTGGCTGCTTCGGCTAATATTGAAAAACTGAGGGTAAGAGGGGCCACTGATCACTCCACACCATCTTTTCAAGCCCTTCTCGGAGCTTTTTGCAGGCTCCTTACATTTTATTTTTGTTATTTTCCATAATGTAGCCTGCAACAAGGTAAATGTGTGACAATTTTAGGGTGTGTGTTAAAACAATTGTTATTGGAGTTCTGTGGTCTTGACATTGTCTGTCTCTCCTGGAACGAAGCTTGGACCTTATAATAGACAAGGTGAGAGGATGTAGTGTGTGCACACGCACGCGCACGCACACGCACACACAAGGCAAGAAAAGGTACTTACAGCGGTGTGACAGGCTCTTGTTCTCCCTCAGTATGCTTTCTGGCTGCATAGTGGGCAGAGGGCTAAGCATAGAAATGCCAGAAAGAGGAGGCCCTGTGGGGGGCACCTGGCTAGAAAAAGCAGTGGAACTGGGCAGAACAGTGGTAGATGATGTGTTTGGAACAGTATTGGTCTGTGTGGTGGTTGTGCTAGTGGTAGTAGGGGGTGGTGTTGTGGTGCTAGTTATAGTAGTGGAAGTTGTAGTTGTGGTGGAGGTAGTTGTTGATGCTGTTGTCACCATTTTAGATGTGATGAGCAGCATAGCTGGGGAAGAAGGAAGTGGATTTAATGGACCATTAAATACACAAACTGAAGTCAAAGTTATGTACATTTAGGCAAATATTAAATCTCTAACTGAATAATGCCAGAACATCTAATTTTCACATACAACCAAAAAAGTGCACCTTAGAATACATGTTGTAATTCTTTTTTTGTAATAAACTGCAGCAAAAGGTACTATGCAGATAATAGAAAAAAATGTGTATAAACTGCCTTTGTAAGGGCACAGAAATATTAAACTTAATACAAACATCTAACGAGAGAAGAAATATAACTAATCAAGCAGATCCACTTAAAGATTAATTTCAGAAGAATGTCACAATATGAGACATGTTTCTTTCCCAAACCTGAAATCCTTTTCAAGGATTGTGTGAGCACTGAGAGAATCAATGAAAATGATGGGGGAGAAACATTATCTAGCAATCTCTTGTTAACATGCCTACAGGAGCAATATAAGGAGTGCTGGTGTGCTATTGCATCTACATTCCATGAACTGTTCTTTACTCTCTTTGTATGGCCATTATTGTTTTTAAAGGTGAAACAGTATGTCCTTTAAACTGACACTTCATTTTTCCAGTTCTGATTGCAATCAGGTTCACCTGGTTGTCACATTAACTGCATCTGCATATATGTGGTAGAACAACATGTACAATAAAATTTTGGGAAAAGGGGGTGGGACTATAAGTTGGCTATAGTGACCTTACCTGCAATACATTTTCGCATATCTGGGCCCAACTCCATTCCATTGGGGCAGGCACAGGTGTACTTGGGAGAATGGTCTGTGATCTGGGGTGCTTTCAGACACAAGTATTCACATCCACCATTAGGCAGGCCCCCCATGTTACAGCTATCTGGGGCTGGCACAAGAGAAAAAAAACAAATCAGGGTAAAATAGCACATTAACAGAAATGTCTCCTTTGCACCTCGTTAAACTCTTTTGTCTGTGTTCTAGAAAGCTTTTGAAAACCCTTTCCTTTCTTTCTGTTTTTTGTCATTATTGTCCACAGTAAAAAGCTTTAATCTATCCATTACACAGCTGGTTCAGAACAACTAAATTAATGGGGAAGCATCTTTAGAGGTATGCCATAGGACAAGGAAACGGTCTCCATCCTCGATGTATCCTGCCTGATGTGGAATACATTAGCGTTCTGTGTGAGGGCCATTGCCCTTCTCCTTATGCATAGTATCATTAGGTTTATTATTTGGAAAAAAACAACAACATTAATTTCCACTCCTATGCAGATGATACACAGCTCTACTTGTCTATCAAGCCTTCAGAGATACTTGCTACTAAGCACCTGTCATGCTGTCTTGATGATATAAAGGCCTGGGTGGGTGCCAATCACCTTGCCTTTAATACAGATAAACCGGAGATCTTTCTCATGAGACCAAATATTCTGAGCAACAAACTGTCAGGTGAATCTTAAGGGCCTAAACTTCAGCATCTCAACATGTGAAATGAATCTGTGTTCTCTTCCATCCAAAGCCATCCTGCAAACCTCATATCAACTTAGTTATGAAAACTTGCTTCACACACCTCAGAAATATCCATAAATTAATGTGCTTTCTGGATTGGATACAATACATGACTTCTTTTCCAGCAGGCTTAACGCTGCAGCTATTTGCTGCCTGGCTGCCCTGCTTACATCATTTCCCTGACCTCACACACCCAAAATACTGCAGCCAGGACTGTATCCATCTCCTGAAGATACATATTGCTCCAATACTTTGATGCCTTCTGTGGCCACCTGTCTCGTACAGATGTAACTTCAACATACTTTTCTTAACTTACAAGGTGTTCAAGAGGTAGGACATTCTTACATCATCTATCTCCTCGCTAACTACAGGAGAAGTCATGCTCTACGTTTACAGGATGCTCATTTGCATGTAGTTGCTGAGATCTGTAAGAAGACTGGGTAGCAGAGTATTAGAGTGTTATGGCCCTGGCCCTGGGAACACAAGTCCCCCGACACCAGTGTACTGCTTCTCTCTGGTCAGTTCACTTTCCGCTAGGAGCTGACATTTGCCTACAACATTCACTGAGTCCTGAGGCCAGAAACTATCTACTGCTTACATCTATCAATCAGGTTATTAACCATAGGCCTGGGACACAACTTTAACTTCGACATGCTATAGCTCTGTCTTGAGAAGAGTGCTGTTTTTTGTACTAGACACATCCACAAAGAACTCCAGTCAACACAAAAGAATGCTCAGGAGGGGTGGACAGCCTCAGGTAATTGAACCCCCAGAGGTTTAATTCCCCCCCCCGCTTTTTTGTTTTCAACTCCTCAGCTCTCAGTTGGGTTCGCCTGATAGTCAATTATACCGCCTGCTATTCTGTCTCCTGTATTACACCCTGTGAAATCATATCATTGCCTGAAAAATTATTTAGCGCTCTTTATCACCCTGGTGAGAAGAGAACTAAATTAAAAAAATAAATTGAAATACAGCAATCGATACAGCAATCAGTATCCAAATTCTCTTTATCTGAATTTTCACTATAACAAAAATTAATATCTATACATCAGGATCCAAATGGAAACTTTTGCTGTAACAAATTTTTTTATCTGAAGCTTATCCATAATTAAAAAAATCAAAATGCAAATCAAAAAATAAAAATAAATTTAAAAATCTATGAATAAATATCATATAGTGTACTGTAATAAAATAATACTGTGTGTATTGTAATAAACTCTATTGTGTATTCTTACAAATTTATCCAAAGCCAGGCGTGTGCATGCATGGGTGTTATCGGCTGTTTCCACTAGTTTTACTTTATCTGAATATGCCCCATTATCACAATTACTGCACATTTAATTTCTTAAAATCAACCTATTCATTTATAAATGGCAGTTGTTGTGTCAAACAAAGAAGCTGACATGGTGGGATACTTTGACACATCTTCCCTTTATTCATCATCTCATAACACTAAACTCTCACTGCAAATGTCGTACACGTGTCCTCTCATCTCCCATGTGTAATGCAGTCGTGACACGGGGGGCTAACATGCAAAATGCAAATGCAAATCCTGAACCGTACATGTACTGTACTATGTGTTATGACCATGCAAATTAATCACAAGTGTTTTCTAATTAGGAACTGGTGTGTTTAATGTTTTATCATTCTGAAGTCAGTTATTTGCCCATTTATTTATTTTAAATTAATGGGAAAGAGGCACTCGGAATCCAAAAAATTCAGCATCTTACATTTTTAGTGTTGAAGTAGATTTGGAAACAATGGATTACTGTAAATTGAAGAAAATGCAATAACTGCCTTCCAGATCATAAAAAAATCACATCACAGAACCCAAGCTTTAAAAGCATGCAAAGGCAAAAATAACACCTCAATTGTCTTACTGCAGGAGATGCTGACAAGGCAAGTTGGGATTGCAAAGTCTGACAAATTGAGGACACACTTTAAGGAAGAAGCTTCCCTGGTAACCTAACAATTGGTTTGCACATTAAATTATGTTTGAAATTATCTGAAAGGCTATTGTGACAAGCGTATGCAAGTCAAGACTCACACTCCATACTTATATGCATACAAGCTCCCACTCATATGTAGTATCAGTGTTACTAAAGATTTTTATCCACGTTCTAGTGAGGATGTTCTGTAGAATGACTATTGCATCCCATTTAGCTTGAGACGCAAGGGAAAAAAAAAAAAACACAGATTTGCTCCATTGACTTACCATTGGGTTGTCGCAACTCATGGAACACCACAACATCAAGCGGGCTGTTGAGGTGCTCCACCAGAATGGACACATCATGGCCTGTAAGTCTGTTGGCACTGTAGATGGCTTCATTTTCCAAGTCAGTCCAATATATCCTATCCTACACAAAGGCATTATAATGAGAGAAGACCATTAAAGCTGAACTACTTGTTAGGCTATCTGAAAAATGTGGTGTGAACTTTAATGGACTGACATCCTCTCCAGGGAATAGTCTCCTAACCTAGCACCCCATGACTCTGGGAGAGGCTCCCGACCACTGCAAACATGGCCTGAGAAGTGGTAAAGGATAACTGACCACTGAGGTACAGATAAAAAATAACAAACAAAAGAACATTCCTAATCTTATTCCTAATCTCAGGCCCCATAGGTTCACCAGAGGCTGGACAGGATTGTGAACAACACTGTCAGCAGCTTGCCCATGATATACGATTAGGACTAGCACAGCATCTCTATAACAGGGAATCCCACTCCACTGGTCTGGCCATTAAAAGCAATTTAATTTGCTTTCTGAATCTGTACATCCTCCCTCTTGGAGGCTATTAATCTAGTGGCTTACATTATTGCCCATACAGCACGGCCCACATCTTTACACCTTGTGCAATCCATTACCTCAAACACAGTTAGGGCGAAAGGGTGGCCAAGCTGCTCCGAGGAAGAGAGGAGCACCTTCCTGTTACCCCCATTCAGGTCAATACTAGAGATGAGGTGAAGCTTGGAGTCCACCCAATAAAGTCTCCTGCTGGCCAAATCTGTGACACATAAGTAGAAGTCTCAGAAAAGCATATTTATAGTGTATCCTGGAATTTGACCCTGAATTCAGTCACTACTGTGGTGCACTGAAGCAGAATAGAGTTTTCTTAGAGGTTTCTTTGATAGCTAGATAATAAATTGAGAACAGGAAAAACCAGAATTATTCTCATTTCACAAAAAGGTGTTTTTGTGTACCTGTGTCCATATTTATTTTTGCATGTAAGGCTGTTTATTTTCTTTTCTGTCAACCATCTCCATGACTGCAATATGTTCAGAAGGTAAAGAAACTATGAGTATTGAAAAGACTCCTTATGATTTCCATTTATTTTGGAACTGTTTAACTATTTAAGCAAGCCCCCAGTGGTACAGCAATCTGGAGCTGCCACAGAAAAAACATAATCAGGATAAAAACACATTAGCATAAATGTTTCCATAGCACCTTGTTAGAATCTTTTTTCTGTGTTCTGAAAAGCTTTCTTGGGTAAGATTCTTACCCAGAGTGATTCCATTGGGCCACTCTATACTTTCTGAAACGAGAATCTGACGGTCCACTCCATTCATCCCTGCCTTCTCGATCTTAGCCTGGGAACCCCAATCAGACCAGTACATGAACCTGGAGGATACAGAAATCAATTGCAGAAAATGTGAAAAATGTTGAACCTCAGATTACAGCCAAACAGATTGACAGATTAAGATATATCCGCACACCCCTACACTGTTCCCTATCTTAAATGTTATTAAATATTATAGAGATGAATTTGTAGGTGTTTTTGTACAAAATCTAATAATCTACTTTATACCTTATAAGCAGCAAAAGCCAAATGCAACGGTTCCTTCCTTTTGAATACATATACTAACTATTGTTGGTACACATTGATATTCCTTCTATGCTGTGTAACTCTTGTAATTTTGTAATTGCATTGTGTGAAATTAGAAGGACGAGAGGAAAGGGCTGCAAGAACAGTCTTATTCAAAGGCATCTCATGGCTCTCCCTGTCCAGAAAAAGGGTTCTCAGTGTTATATCGCATTTACTGAAGAAGTTAAAGTTAGGTGCTACACAGCAAATGTATAGCATGCAAGCTATATGCATAGAAATTTCAACCTTTTGGTCCTAAATATAGTTTTTAAACAGCAGTGACACAGTGGCTAGGCCTGGTGCATTACAGCACCTGAATTGTGTGTCTAAACATGAATTTGAGGTTTATGCCTGTCTGCAATTTGCATAACTTTTCCCTGTGTGTTTCATACCACAAAACAGGCCCAAAGAAAGCAATGGAAAACACAGAAACATAGGGTATTAAATTATTTCATTTGCATATCCAAAAACTTGTATGTCAAAGATATTCTGATTGTTTTAAAGGCTACTGCCCCATCCCATGCTGGTATGTTTCCAGTTTTTCTCACCCCTGCCTTGGGTCTACAGCAATGGCACGTGGCTCGCTTAGCTCTGTGTCAATGAGCACCCTTCTCTTCTTCCCATCTCCTGTAGCCACGGAGATGGTTTTGTCCCCTGAGTCGGTCCAGTACAGGTTCTTGTGAATCCAGTCCACTGCCAGGCCTTCAGGGGAGTACAGTGCAGAGTCTATAAGGGTAACCTGCTGGGAAGAGTCGCTGGCCTTGTTGATGTATGCACTGGAGAACCCAGGAATACCCAGACAGACATGCGCACACAAAAACAGACAAATACAGAAAAGTGAGCCTAAGCATTATATGCACAAGATTATTACAGAATGAATAGTCTCAATAAGTTGTTTTACTCAACAGTCATGGATTGCCTTTGAGAAGAAAACAGTCATTATTCTGATAGCATTTTCGCCCCATTTCACTTTCCAACTAAGCAACTGGGCAAAATCTTAAATGAAATGTGTTTCCCTACAGGATTCATCCATACTGGCAAAGACAATCAGGGAGGCCACATTTTCTCTTATTACTGGACAAACTGAAATGTGTTACCTTAAGAAAACATAACCCAGCTGAGCTCATGGAACAATAACCTTACATTTTGATCAAATGGTGAGTTCTCTCTAAGAAGACAATATCCTACCTTAAATCTAACTTGTAAGAAGCATAAGAACAACACACAAAACCTGGCTAGGAAGTGGATCAGAGCTTCTGATATATTAATAAAGTGCTTCTAAAGGATTACTGACTACTGTGGATTACAAACAACTGAAGGAAAAAACAGAACAAACTGTACTGTAAGCCTTGTCAGTGTTCCTGCTGGCATCAGGTTTGGACCTCACATAATAAAATACTGTTACTTTCTTCACTGACAAGTCATGTAGTTGTCATAAAAACACATTATACCTATTAAGTAATCTCAGATATAAAATATGGATCAAATATTACCTCCTGAGTTTATATAAAAAAATAAATGATCAGATACATTTGGTGACAGAAGTGTACTATGTTTTACAGGACTGCCCTGATTTGCATGGTTTCAGCAGTTGATATTCTTGAAACAGAAAAGTAATAACTGCCTGCAGGATTAGATGAATGCTACCTAATGAAAATGACAAAGGTAATGAATAAGTTAAAGTGAAAATGGATCACAATGCTCCCTAAGGACATAAACACAGTTGAAATATGGCACTTGGGAACATAAGCTGAAGTTAGTTAGTTGTGAAATCATTGTTAAATTTTATACAGCATGTAATGCTCCACGTCATTTTTCCATTTAATGCCTTTTGGTGGCAGTGTGAACATGGCTATTACAGCAGGTAAATTATTTCTAATATACTGAAAGACAAAACTGATTTAACTGTGCTGCTGTGGTTTGTCAGGCATAACTGTAATACTGACAGATGGAGTAGCTCATGAAGTTTTATGAAAAATAAAGTACAATATGCAACTGTTCTCATATTCTCTATCCTTATGTTGCAGGTCATATGACAATTTCTGACCAACTCCTATTTAACACTGCTCCTGAAAGCTATAACTAGAGAAGCCAATGAATCTGCTGCATGCTGTTCCACCCTCCCGTCCAACCTCCTTCATGTGCTACTGTTCCACAATTGCTCCTATCCACAAGCCAGTTAAACAGTCAGTCCATCCTTGTGCTCCTGGTACCATTTTTGACTGTTTGCACCTACTGGAATTCTGTCACTTGATAATTCGTAAGAGCATGTGCATGCTATATATAAAACTAATTAGTAGCAAGTAGTTACTATACATACATTTAAATGGAAATGAGCCTTTTAGAAGTACATCAATTTACTCGCCTAAATATATATTGCCAAAACAGTAAATCATAGGGACTGGCAGTAACAGAAAGTAATCGTATATGGATCTATACATTTCACAATAAGTTTCATCATGAGGTGTAAGTTTTTATGTGTTCTTCCAGAGGTCAGATGTGATTTACCTATAGATTTTTCGGTGGAAGAGGTCACACCAGTACATCTTATTTGTGGCAACATCCACATCCAGTGCCACTGCATTCTTCAGAGTAGGAACCACCTGGGTGTAGTCTCTCTTGATCAGGTCTATTCTCCGAATCTCATGACGATTGGTAAACATCAGGTAGGGGCTTTTCCCTGTCAAACCCCACCAATAACAGAAATCAGGAGAAGCGATTGCTATTTATGATGGTTGTAAAATCAAGAATAAAGTCCTGGAGACATTCAGATCTGAGTAATTAAAAAATATCAGACTGTATTGTACTTACCTTGTTTCTTTGACATGATAAGTGATGACAATGCATTTTAAGATGCTACTTTTTAATAAAAGTACTTCCTAGGTGACTTATGTAAAGTTACCTATTAAAAACACAGAATTATATATCAAAAAACATGTTTTACTTTGTTTTTTGAGTTAACCACGCAAAATTTGTTTGTGATGCAACATTCAGGTCTCCTCAACATTTCAGCTAGTTTGGCCCTTTATTTTATGTGTTGTGGGTAAATGTTTCACCCTGTTCTGGAATTTAATTTATTCATTTGGTAATTCGAGCTTTTTGAATATTCAGTGCAGCCTGTGAACATGAAATCTGACCTTTAGTGTTATTTGGTAGTCCAACAAAGCAACACCCAAATTGCCTTAAAAATTTTCCCACTTAAGGCTTTGAAATAAAATAGATTCCTTAAACCCTTAAATCCTGTATTACACTTCCCAGTGTCCTACACTGATCTTTTATCTGAAATTCCATTTGTAATAAGTGGTTTATCAGTGGGCTCCCTGTTGATTTGCAATTGAATGTCTTACAATCAGATCACCAGTTTAACAAAGAAAAAATAACTCTTTTCAATCCATTTACTGTGACAACACCAACAAATACTGGAACTGTACTAGACATTTATTGCTAGACACAAGGTTAAGCAACCATTCCTTGTAGCATAATTCAAAACGTACACATGCCTTTTCCTTTGGACCTTGCTGCCTGTTAAAACTAATGTAATTGTTGAGATGGGACTAATGAATCAAAAGCAAGTCAAATAAAAAGCCTGTAAACTATGATGTTAAGTGATAATGAGGACAAGAGAAAATTAGCTATCACCAACTATATTCTAGGCTTTTCATTAAAATCCTTTCTACAAGGCCATGTATATTCACATTACCCATGAGTTGCAGCACTAACGTGATTCATATTTGCAAACATACATTGATAAAAGGTGTAGCCAATGTAATATGCTGTTTTGGTTTATATATTTTAAAAATTTACTGTAATAGACAATCTTTCAACAGAGCTTCATAGACAACCCTCCTACTTTATGTAATATCCTGTCCAAGCAGCAGCTCATCATTACAGTATATAGAGTGAACAAAAACATCCTGCTCTTATTGACGTGTTCTGTTAGACTCCCTTTTGTAATACTAAAACAGCTAGCGATCATAGCCTTCACTCTTTGTGCTCATGCCTCAACACAAGTTGTGGCAGTAACATTACGATTTGTCTTCACCAGATGCCTGGAATGGGCAGACTATATTTACACATTGCTTGGTAAGGGGACAGTAGGAGGACACTGGCCATATGGGCGGATGTGGAGTACAGGCACTTTGTGACCACCCATCAGTTTGCCAACCGTTTTCCTCTACACATGCAGGGCTCAGTCAGCTGTTCACAAGCCAAGGACTCTGGAGCTCACAATTCCAATGTTGTCATGAGCAAATGCATATTCTCTTTTACCTATTAGTTTTGTGCTGGATGTGCTATAGTGGAATTTCAGACTGAAAACGAGGTTTGTTCTTAAAAAATGGAGTTTCTTTGTTGCAAGGCACAAATAAATATTTTTTTTTCTTTTTCCTCCTCATGAAATAGTGTTAATGGCTCTGCAAAATATTGCTTTCTCCACTGTTTACCGTCAAACACACTTACAAAACCAAAAAAGTATAAATAGGCCACACGCAGACAGTATGTAATTGCAAATAACTTATTGCATGTCTTCTTGGGTAATCTCTTCTTAGTGCTCTTAGCTTTGTATCCTTCACTTATCTCACTATACGCCCTTCCTCCTTTCTGAAGTGACAACTCCATAATAAAAAAGGTGACAGGACCAGTTGCCCTTCCTATCTGTTCCACTGATGGAATAAGAAATGTTTCACTTCTCTAAAAATGGAAGGCTCTGTACATTAATTCACTGTAGTGTAGAGTGTTTTTTATGACCCTTGAAGACATATCTGCATTGCATGCAGGAGTGTAACAAGAAAACCAAAGTCCCAGGTAGAAAATCTGATTCACACATAGAAATAAACCATAACCTCTGTTTGGAAAAATGTAAATTAGTACAATGTTGTTTCTGTAGGCAATTTTGTTGGCTGAGTCTGCACTTAGGACTCAGCCTCTACTTCATGTCATAATGTAATGTTATCTGGAACAAACCATGTTTACCTGTTTTTAATTGTACTGATGTTTGTATCAATTTTATGTACAAAGAACGATTTCCTCTGTTCCAAGTTAATCCATGTGACAGAACACATCCAGTGGAGCAATTAGTAGCCAGTGGAGATAAATGTTCCCCTGGTACATAGCAATTTAGGCTCCTTAAAAGTGAGATATGAAGATTGCCTTATTTATTACTTCCCCAAAAAGAAAGCATATATTGAGCACTAACTTCCAAAGTGTCAGCCATTGAAAAATTTCACATCATTTCCACAAATAAGCCAGCATCCCAATTTTAATTACGCCCTGTGTTGCAGAACACCACACTTTATTCTGGAATTACAGGTGATCCATGACTTATGATGGGGTTCCATCCCAGCAACTTCATCCTAAGTTGACTTCTTCATAAGCTGCAAATCTGCTCATACCATTTAATATAAACCATAATGAGATATCAAAAAATAGTATGAGTATGTTGTATATTATAAATTTGTTGTTTTTTCCCCCCACTAATTTCACACATAGTTCATATTTACAACCTCTGTCTATAAAGATCAATTTGTTCTTTGTTTTCCAAGCCAAAAATCTGAAATTTGGCACACAGGTACTTCTCACCAGAAGTTACATTCTTGTGTTGTTCATTAAACTCCAAAAATTCCACTTAGCATTTTGAAAATGTAAAATACAATCTCTGACAAGGCTTGAAGAAGTGAGTCACACATCATGAAGCATGTATTAAAGCAACATGCAGAGTGTACATAAAGATGCTTTCTCGCCATACGCATAGACAAATTTCAGTCACTTACATGGCTTGGAGAAGTGGGAGTAGTGATGTTACATGCAACACACAGCAACATACACACAGAGTGTACATAAAGCCAATGACATTTTCTCGCTACACAACACCTCATACACTCTAGAAACATTCTATATCTATATCTATATTTTCTCACCCAAACACACACAAACTAAAAGGTAATAAAGCTTGGTGAGATATAATGCATTATTACTGTTTGCACTTTATCTGTACACATCGTTCATGCTCTGTACGCATATACACACACTCTGACTCACTTAGTCACACACGACCATGGCTAATCCAGATGCTCAACACATGCTGAGGAACATTCTCTCACACACATGGTAATGTATTAAGTTCAAAAAGTTGAAAGGCAATAATGCTTGGTGACGTAATTTTTTATTACTGTGTGGTCGTCACTATGGCCAGTGAGTGCATTTCTTTCACTGTCATCCATGCATGAAAGAAATAAAAATGTAAAAATGAATATGAAATAATGCATGACGCACAGTGCTGAAGACATTAGGGATATAACAGTAATAAACTTTGGTGAAATACATCTAGTTTTTTCCTTTCCATTTGACTACAAACGGTGTTCGCATTACTCTCTGCAGCATCCCAGATTTACGCATTATTTAGGTATTAAATGCAACCGCTTTAAGTGTAAAACGGTTCTGTGAATATATAATTTGTTATTACTTTATACCTTTCCACCATTGCACTTTTTGACCTGGGCAGCTAGTAATACTAGAATAATAATATAAATACAGTATTATAATTTCATGCTGCATTATCATTTTCACTTTTATTTCCACATCTATTTTCTTTCGTATTATCTTTTCAGCATCACAAGAACACTCACTCTTTCACTTACGAGTATTGTGAATAATTCACTTAAACACAATCACAGACTAAAAGTTCAATAAACAAAACAACACCACACTAAACAAAACACAATAGCTGACAAACATCCAAACACTGACTAAGTTAGTAACAAATATAGTAGGGGGCCTTGCTGCATTTCAGCCAACTGAAGTTACCATACAGCAGAAACTGCAGAATGGTTGTCATCAGATGTTATGGCCAAATGCTGATACTTAAAACTACTATAAAATTAATTGGATGATTCTCGTAATTTCAGGATGTCATAAACTGCATATGTTTGCATATAAAGTATTGAAAGTAATCAAAGTAAAGAAATATGCTTGAATAGTTGATATTTCCATGATACTTGATCCTCTGCCTTCTACCAGCTCAACAAAATGGGATGCAAAGGATCATCTACTTACAAAATCATAACTTTTATGTCAAAGACAAAAGCTGTGTGACAAAATAATGTTAGTAATTTGTCACTATAGTTAAAAGTAACCTTTTTAATATTAAAAAGTGTAAGCCTGAAAAGATGCCGATATTTCAGTCTAGAATGCCCCTTAAGCCCCGTCATTCTGCCATTGTGCTCCAGGTCTCCATGGTGGGGTGGAAGAACCAAAGAATAACTGACATAAATGGACCAGGGTAAAGTATAAAAGCAGAGTCTGGAGGACAGAAGTGTGACCAGAATCTGTAAGTTACCCAAGCTATGGTGTTCTTGACACATGAATTGTTCACGTCATTAACAGGCTGCAAGACATCTCTGTCACATTTGGCAAATTTCCTGAGAGGAATAAATTAATGATTTTAAGGCCTTACATAAGATCCAGTGTTAAAATCCACTCAAACTAAAATAAGATTTTTCACTATAGTGTACTGTGTGTAATCCCCAGTAGACATTTTTGCAATAAGACTTGCACAGTAATATGTGTCTTGTGTGTTCTGCCATCTTCCTTGGACTCTGTGGACTGTTGCCACTTGTACTGTTATGACTGTATTCTGAGAACACTACAACCAAGGAGAAAAGTGTATGCGATTATTTAATGCACATTATGCTGATGTCAAAAAGCAGACTCTAATGACAGCATCACTGCTTCAAAGTAAAAATGTAATAAAAACTATTCTGCATTGTTCTGCTTCTATCAAACTTTAAAGATCGGAGTCATTTTTCATTATTTTTGCTTCACAGCAGCAAATTACATAAAAGCAGTAATATTCTATGCATTAAAACAGGGAATATAACCAAAGGAGGTATCAAGCAATTTAATACAAAATGGAATTTTTGCATTAAAAGAGTCACACAGAGTTGTTATAATCCCTTTGTAAAGCAGTCACCAGTTTACAATTTTATAACCTGAAAACCTTTATCCTAAGAATGTTGTTGTCCATTTTTTTCAGTAAATTAGAACACAGTCCCTTTTCCTAATGCAAACTTTCCCCTTACCCACTCTCATCTGTTTTATCTAAAGATATACCGTGGGAGACTGCACACAATGCTTGTGTCCTACCAGGTCCTGACATCCAGCTACAGGTGGGAGGGTGAAAAGGGGGATTGCTGACCCTTTTTCAGAACTTATCCATTAAAAACGGCAAATATTTGCTTTAACACTCAGTACCACGTAAACCCTATGCACAAAGCAGCTTAATTATTTCTTGTCTGAAAGGGGTGCAAAGTAATGTGTTCTGAACCAACACTAGAAAATGCCTTACCCACTGCTTTGCAGATCTTGGTTACTGGGTCCATCTCGTAGCCCTCAAAGCATTCACACTTGTAATCGCCTTTGTAGTTGATGCAGATTTGGCTGCAGATTTCAGGATTCTCACATTCATCTATGTCTGTGGAAAGAAATTGGAAAAGCATCAATAATGGCATTACGACACTGGTAGAAAGGGGAGCAGCAGCGGAGGTGGATTGGAGGAGGTGGAAGCAATGTCTTTTTTTGTTCTTGTCCAGGATCTGAAATAGAGGAAAAGGGGAAAGAAATAATAGAATGCCAAATTACCCCCACAGGTCTTCTTGTCCAGCAGCTTGTACCCTGAGGGGCATTCACATTCGTAGCCAATCCGCCGGTCAGTGCATATGTGGGAGCAGCCACCATTGTTGTCTGCACACTCGTTCAGGCCTGGGCAGTGGAGGGAGGCAGACAATGCAGAGATATTTTGGGTGGAGGGGAGCAAGGCTATGTGGACATCAACATTACGCATGGCAGGAGAATCCTGAATTCTGTAGACAGGAAACCATAAGTTTTCTTTTGGCTTGTGAGCTGTTACAGGCCAAAATGGGAGACTGATAAAAATCTATGCAATCCTTGAAGATGGGGGGTGTTTGGCTTTGCAATGTAAGCACATTGCTCTGAATCCCAAACCAGGGTGGATTACTACAGGTCTCAAAGGACATTTACTGGACAAGCAATGGTGCTAAGTGTGCATATGTATAATCACAGAAATAAAAATGATTCAGTTTGTACAGCCACCATCTCCCTGCCATAACAGGGGTCTTCAAGGCAGCTTATAATCAAGCTCCATGTGAACAAAAGACTATCACGTTACAGTAATAGGCCTCTGCTGAAGCTCTGGTGGGCATGCCCTTGAGAATGCCTTCAACCATAAATGCACACTGGACTGTGGTAGAGGAAGTCCCATAGAAACCTGCAGTTATCAGCCAACCACCTACTGACTAGTGGTTAAAAAAGGCTCCATCTCTCCAAGCAGTATTCTAAAAAGGTATCTCACTTCACTCTAAAAAACTGATTTATTCACGTTTATGCTGAAATTTAACCGTAGTAGCAAAGGGCCAGGTGCAGCAGTGGCACCAGTGGCAGACAGAGTAGAACTCTAAGCCTACATTTTAATGAGGAACAAAAGGGGCTAGGAAGGTTTTGTTCAACTATTATGTTAGTATTAGGCTGGCTAGGATTGCAGGATCCCTACGACATGACCCCTCTTTGCCCTTCCAGAGAACCCTCCAGCACCTCCTGCGCTTGGGAGCTTTGGTGCCATGCAATCTACTGATGACACGATTTGAAGCAGATCAAGGAGTCAGGCAGCGCCGACATAGTGGGTGCCTCCTTTAAACGGCTTCCATTGGTGGGAGGCATCTGTCTTCACTGAATATGGCTGCAGTGTGATTACTCTGAGGAGGGGGAATGGTGTTGTGCATTTTGCAACAAAGGTTTAAGTGAAGACAGGTTCTATCAAGAGAGAAGACCAATTCCATGGCACAGTATACAACATATTAAACAATTTATCTGTTGGTTTAATACAAGATAAGTATATATTTTTTCCTTCTATTAACAGAAGAATGGGGTATTAGGGAAGGATGACCATGCCCAGTTGTGACCACTGTCACCCCATTTTGTATTAAATTTACTCATATTAACATAATGTGCTGAGCTGCCCATCTTACTCATTACACTACTAGTAAGTCCAGTATCTGTTTTAAAACTCATTATTAAAGAAATAATACATACTTAATTTTAATAAAATTAAGTCACATAAAACACCTGAAGTGCTTAAAAAAACTAACTGGTAACCTAAGAGATTGTTGTCTGTTGCTCTTTATTCACGTTTATACATAGATTAGAAATCCATAGTCTTAGCTTGCCCATAGCTGGGCAAGGACCTACTCTTTGAACACTGTGAGCATACTGAGGATCTCCCCTTGATCAAGCTGTTCTCCTCATAAACTCATACTGCCCACCAGCTTTCAAAGGGAACTGGCTGATAATAAAGATGGTTTCTTACCACATTCTTTCATGGGCTCATCAGACCAGTCCTTGCAGTCCTTGCGGGAGTCACACACACGACTGCTGTCAATGCATTCCCCATTCCTGCACATGAACTTCAGGGGTCCGTCACACTTGGTGGCTGCAAAGAGGGTGATAGGTGTGGGGGGGTGCTTTATTCAGCTAAACTGCATATTTATTACATAGCCTGGTCCAACTGTCAGAAGAATTTTAGGAAGGTGCTTTATAAAGCCAGATCTAAATATTATTTTAAACTAATAGATGATAATAAGAATAATCCTCATTTCCTGTTTAATACTATCGCTAATTTAACAGGTATGAATCTAAATAGGCAGTGTAAACCTAATTTTTTTTTTTTTATTAATGATGAATTTATATCATGTTTTAATAAAAAAAAGAGAATATTTGGAAATCTATTATACTGTCTACCCTGGTCTTAGTGTAGGTGGATCTAGCTCCATCACTGCTACTACAGCTACAACTACTACTACTACTACTACTACTAATAATAATAATAATAATAATAATAATAATGAATGCTGTCAACACCATCTAAGTAGTTTTTGTTTAATTACAAATGATGAAATTACCACATTAATTTATTCTATGAAATCTAAAACCTGTCCTAGTCCCTACTAAGCTACTAGAAGGTGCTATTAAAGTTCTCGCCGAACCGATCGCTAATATTATAAATACCTTGTTACTTAATAGTGATGTCCTGAACACTTTTAAAGTCGCCGTTATTAGACCATTGTTAAACAAGTCTGACCTTGACCGTAAGGAGCCACTTAATTATAGACTTATCACTAATCTGCCATTTTTATCTAAAATTCTAGAAAAGACTGTAGTTTCTTAGCTTCAAAGTTTCCTTAATTATCATAACATATCTGAAAAATTTCAGTCAATTGTTCGCACTGGTCACAGCACTGAAATAGCTCTATCTCACGTTGTTAATGACTATCCTTATGTCATCTGATGCTAGTTATACCTCAGTCATAATTTTGCTGGACTTGAGTGCCGTGTTTGATACTGTTGATCACAATAGCTTACTCAGTAAACTTGAATCTCTTGTTGGTCTAATGGACACTGTTCTTAAGGAGTTCCATTCCTACCTAACTAATTGTGAATAGTTTGTACAGAAATCTGATGACTGCCTCTTTTCATTTATGTCTACAGTCCATTATAGTGTCCCTCAGGGTTCTGTTCTGGATCTGTTACCATTTTCCCTTTATATGCTGCCACTGGGTGATATCATTCATAAGCACTACATGAGCTTTCATTCATGCACTGATGATATTCAGTTATATGTTTCTTTTAAGCTCAATGATCAACTACATGTTGTATCTTTAGTAAACTGTTTTACTGATATACAGCAGTGGACGAATAATAATTTTCTGCCCCTTAATGCTAGTAAAACTGAAATAGTCATGGTGATTGGTGGTGTGGCAGCCTGTAACCAAATCATCTCAATCTTTGGTTCTTTGGCTAACTTTTAAGTGTACTGAGTGTGTAAAAAATGTGGGTGTTCTATTAGACAGAGACATGTCCTTTGATTGTCATGTTACTGTTTTGACTAGATCTTGCTTCATTCCATTAAGAAATATTGCTAAACAATTGTGATTCCTAAGAAGGCAGGATGCTGAGAAGCTGGTTCATGGCTGTGTTGTGAGCAGGAATGTTTACTGCAATGCTCTGCTATCAGGCTGTCTGGACCAAACCATATCCAGGCTACAGTTAATACAGAATGCTGCCGCTAGAATTCATTCAAACTAGGAAGTATGACCGTATAACATGGGTTCTTAGGTCCTTTCACTGGCTTCCTGTTAATTTTAGAGTAGATTATAAACTCTTACTCTTAACTTAAGACCATACATGTCATTGGTCCTGTGTACCTTGGAGAGATAACTGACTTTTATGATGTATAGTGTTGCCTATGACCATTAAATGCTCATAATCTTAAAGCACCTGCGATCAATAAGATTACAGTAGGAGAATATACCTTTAGCTCTAGAGCACCAAAGCTTTGGAACAGTCTGTCTGGTGATGTCAGAAATGCCCCCTCTGTGTCAGCCTTGAAATCATTGCTTAAAAATCATCTCTTTTCCTTGGCATTTCTGATATAAGTATTGTTGAATCTTGCCTGCTTCACATCTTGTCTACATTGTTTAATTATGTTGTCTATAATGTCATTAAATACTAGCCCCAACTTGTTCTGTTTGAGTTTTTTTCAACCATTAATGCACATTATTGACCACCCCTCAGTGAGGCCAGACAAGGTCAGTGAGACCAACAATCCATGTTGCTAGGAGCTGAGGACTCCTGCCTTGACCCCTGCCCCCAGAGGTTTATTTTTCTCCCTTGCCTCCTGATTGGGAGTTTTTTGTTTTCCTCTGCTCAGTTGCTAACAGGCTTACTGTTTTGTACTTTCACACTGTATAATTGTTCTCATTAAAATTTAATCTTTATCTATAGGTTCACTATATACTTGTTTTCTGTTCCATTATCGTAATCTACTGTTCAGCACTCTGAGTCACGGTGTGAGAAGAAGCACTTTAGAAAAATAAATTGAATTGAATTGAATTTATTATTTTGGGAGGGGAGAGCTAAAGGTGATGAATATATGGATCCTGAGTTACAGAGCCTTTGAGCCCTGATAAGTTATTAAACCTAAATATTTACAGAAATAACACAGCTTTAGTTCAATAACTCATTTGCATTCATGCTGACAATAATTGACAATTTTTTTATGATTAGCCACATTTAGTACTGGGTTTGTCAATCTTGAGAGGTGAAACTCAATTCCTCGCAGGCTGATTGTGTGTAGGCATTCCCCTTCAACATGCTGCTGTAATTATTTAATTAGCTTAATCACCTGGATACTTTTAAATTATAAATTAGATCGGGACATTGCAGCCATTTTGTTGTACATTCAGGAAGTACCTATTTCTGGGAATTTTGGGAAAATCTAAAGCTCAAATAGTACAGATAATGAACTGCTAATTAGACCTATTAAACTAGAGGAGTGGGGTTCATTGAAACCCAGGAGGCACACAGTCCATTAGGAATTGATTTTGAATGCCTCCTGTGTTGCTTTCAGAAGGACGGTCTGTACCCAAGACAACAATCAAGCTATTATTCCTGTGTGTTCAATGAAAACTGCCTCTGTTTTGATTTACCATTAGTGAGTTTGCTATGTAAAAGGCCATATGCAAGAAAAAGAGGAGCAACCTACAAAGAAAAAAATGCTGACTAAAAGCAGACAGTTCAAGTAGCAATCTTGAGCCCTGGGTCCACTATGGGTCCTGCCTCCATAACCACACTAGAGACACAGCACAACACTCACCATTAACATTAATACAACCTGCTTCATCACTGTAATCTGGGCAGTCATGCATTCGGTTACACTGTTTAGTGCCGTGGATACAGGAGCCATCGCCACACTGGAACTGGTCTGGGCGGCAGGTCACCAGTGCTGTTACAAGCACACACATTTCGATACCAATAAAAATACATTATGAACACAGAATACAACAATACAGACTCTAATTTGTGAATAGTAACATATCCAAATTAATATCAATAATAGATGTAACAATAAAAAAAATAAAATGGGTTAAAATGGGTGTCAAAAATATGCAATTAGTAAATACTTCATGAGATATCTCAGTTATGTGTTTGGTTTCCCTGTCTTCTGGGAGGGTTTCTTTATTTCTCGCACTTTTTATGTTACAGTATCACTGAATTATTGATGTCCTGAATTTTTGAATGGCTGAATGCAGGAATGAGGGAGTAATGATCAGTTCCAAGATCACTTGGGAGGTGCTGTCATGCCATTCATCACCGAAATGTTTTCTGCAGCCAGACCAAACAGACGTATTCACAAACGAACAAAAATGAAAACTCCAACAAATTCATTCAATGCTGTACTGTCGATGACCATATACATAAGGACAATAACAATGGAAATGGTTGTCAATATATTACTCTCAAATATATTCAACATTACAGAAAATGACTGTTTGCACAGAAAGCAGAAGGGGTCTTCAAGGCAGCCTATGATCAGGCTCCCATGTGAGCAAAAGGCTAGTTAAGCTACACTAACAGGCCACACACTTCTGGTACACCTATACACTGGCAAATTTCAGTATAAAAAAATACCTGATATCGAACAACTGCTTTTCTATCCATTTTTAGAATTTTGTTTCTAGATATCAACTTTCCATTAAAAAGACATGGTTTAGCTTGGACTACCTCACAGTACAATTATTTAGGCCATACCAGGATATTTTATTAAAAAAATTTCTTAAATCAAAACACAGCCAGATAAAAATAATTTTTAAAAAATTACATTTTATTTAGTAGAGTCAATAGAATTATGATTATTCTGAAAGCTTCTTAGAGTTTGGAACATACACCCAGTGGCCTCCTCCTTATTGCAGAGGAGCTTAAATAATCCATGGCATAAAGTTGTTATTTAGTAACCCTTCAAACCCTCACCAGTGGTTTCACTGATAACTATCCAACATTTGACAGACGACTTATTGACATTTTGTGGACATTTAGAATGGCAGAACCATACCTTCACACAACATCACCTACATTGAAAATGTATTATGGTAACCACTAATTGATCTGAAATGTACCTTTAGCTCTGTTATATTCAGTACTCTTGAAATACAGCACTTTAGTGACTATTATTTATCTTCCTATCTTTGTTTACATATAAACTTTAGAAATATTTAAAGTAGACAACAATGACTAAGCACTGTTTCGGATCATTTCTGACACATATCAACACAATAGATACATACAGAAATGTTTCAGGAAAATGAGGACATTATAAGAAAAAAGGAGGAGTCAAAAGTTGGAAGTAGTCCTATCTCACTAATAATGCTGAAACAATATGCAACTGTGCCAATAACAGGAAATCTAAACATGCTTGATACGAGCATGTACACATTAAAAAGTATTTAATCCATTTTTACTCTTTACTTCTGTGTTCTGGAATTTTTAGAATAATAAAAGACATATGTTATCTGCAATATTTATCTACAGATTATAAAAAGGCACGACCAAAATAAAAGACTAAGTGTTACGTGTCTGTGTTGCTCCGGTTGTTTGGCGGTTGTTTTTCTGTTTTTCCCCCTGTCT